>JAYGXS010002290.1:0-10767 GCA_036362985.1 Ligula intestinalis | reverse complement strand
ATGTTTGCAGATGATGTAAAAATATGAAGGGTCATCAGGTGTGCTGCTGATGAAGATAACTTCCAGGAAAATCTTCGTCTATTAAATGATTGGTCGCATAGATGGCTGCTGTCCTTCAACTCTAACAAATGCACTCTGCTGCGCCTGGAAAATCGATCCTACCATCTGAACGGAATCCTTCTGCATGCAACAGAAATACATAAGGATCTCGGCATCTGGATGACAGACAATCTCAAACCTTCTACACAATGTTGTAAGGCGGCTAAAACTGCAACTTCAATGTTGTACGCCATCAAGCGGGCATTCACGGTTTTTGATGAAGACTGTTTCCCGAAAATCTTTGGTACCTTCATAAGGCCACATCTTGAATACGCGATTCAAGCCTGGAGACCGTGGATGCGGCAGGATTATAACGTACTTAAGAGGGTGCAGCGGCGAGCAACAAAATCAGTAAGAGGCCAAGGTTCACTAACATATGAGGTCGACCTAAATAACCTTAATCTCGATCCTTTGAGTTATAGGCAGTTATGCGGAGATTTGATGCAAACCTTCCGTATCGTGCGTGGCTTTGACTGCGTCCTCATGTGTGACAACTTCTTCCAACTCGCCACTACAACTAATCTCCGGGGGCATCCCTTCAAACTGTATGTGCCCCAACGACGATTGGATGTGTGGAAGAATTTTTTCTCTAATCGTGTCGTGGACCCGTGGAATAACCTTCCCGAGATGATTGTTATGTCCCAATCTGTGGAGATATTCAAACACCGACTTGATATACACATGCTACAACACAACGTTAACTATGTGACAAATTAACTTTGAAACACCACTGCACCATGTGACTGTCTATATTTTCCTGACTGAAAACTTATTAAAATTGTTTATAATTCTTGAGGTTTGGATGTGACAAATAGGGAGTTCAAAGGCACAAGCCTATTTTTCCCTCAAATATACTGACTGACTGAAGTGTGTGTGTGCGTTTGACCATCGGTTTCGATGGGGTTCACTAAGTGCACCAACAGGTTGGTCCAGAAGGTGACGGTCGCAGGCTTTAGTTCAAAGTGATAGAGGACGTAGCTAGCGCTTCTGCACTCTTCACCTTCTCCTGAAGTCTCGAAGACTAAACGGGGTCCGGCGTGGGCTGCTGTATCAAATGCAAGCCAATACACCACCTGATTTAGCCTTAAGCGACAGTTGACCACTGCACCATGTGACTGTCTATATTTTCCTGACTGAAAAATTGTTAAAATTGTTTATAATTCTTGAGATTTTGATGTGACAAATAGGGAGTTCAAAGGCGCAAGCCTATTTTACCCTCAAATATACTGACTGACTGACTGACTATTACTACCAGCATCACTAATATTGACCTATTCCTGCTGCACTGACTGTCATATCAGCTATTGATACAATTTTAGGAATATATTTCCAAAATATACTATTCAGTGGGCTAAGCAAGTGTGATTACCGGAATAAGCACTCTAAGCAGTGGCATACTACCTCTAGCAGCAGTATCCTGGCCCAAAATTCGTAAAATGTAACAGCATCAGTTCAATTGCTCTAATAGTTACACCAAATTCAAATCTAGCTAACGTTAAAGCCTAGCTGGCTATTACTTCAGTACTCACTTTAGACACAGTTGTACCTCTCCATTTACGCAGTTGGGTCTCTTGGTTAAGACTTGCTTAACTGTGGTAATGTAATCTAGTCTCAGGACGAGCGTAAGCTCTTTTATCGTTAATTTCTTTATTATAGCGTATTCCTCCTGGCCGCAGCAGTAACTTTACTTTATAAACCGTGCACAATTATAATCTAGCTTACTATATAATATAGCTGGCTGCAACTTAATCAGTCTGTTTAGCTCACAAATGGACTTCTTAGTTTACGTAGTCCAGTCTCTTAGTTAGACTTGCTTAGCTTTATAGTGTAGCAGGTCTAAACTTTCAGCCTACTGCAGTCTCAGCAACACTGCTGTCCCCTTTTACCGTACTTGAAGTGCATGTAGAATGCATGTCTTATTACAGAACCTCTAATACTATTATAGGAATTAATAAGCTTTGATGACTTGTTTATTGTTGAGAAGTTTGCTTCCTTATAGACCGATGATACTTTGTAAATTCTGAGCAAAAATAGATACTGTAGACTTGTACACTTTTTTTAAAAACGCGCTATTATCATCCCAATGTTAATCACTATTCCACACACCGACTTGGAGTGCATACTGGGTGTGACTATTTAAACGCAAACACAGGCAGTGCCTATGGTATACTAGCTGCTGGCCTAAGTAAGCATGCAAATTTGTAATTAGTACTTAATCATTGGCACGTACCTATTGTAGCCTTATTTTAGTCTGTACCTAGCAGAAACGTTCACAGCTCGATGCATCGAGTTAAGTGTGCGGAAACCAAAGCGAACGCTGCTGTGCTCAGGATCCCAAGCATGTACTGACCCGAAATAGCTAAACCCAGGGTCACACACCTTGGTGGAATTGGATGTGGTCCGGACAGATAATACACGATCAAACGCATGCCAGCGAATATAAACTAATAGGATATGTAAAGTCATGAAAGGATTTATTGTTACGGATAATTTAATAAGAGGTAACAAGCGTAGGATGTAAGTAACCTGCAACTGACTCCGAGACAAGTGCAGCCCAGCTATGAATGGGACGGAATCCAGAGGCGCAGTTCGGCAAGTAGATCACCGGGACCGGACAACTACAACCGAACAGTAGATAATCGGTTCCGGGAGTGACTGAGTGCAAATAACTCCCCTGCAGTAACCTCCTGCCCTTGAAAAGGCCAGACAGGGTCGACCTTGAAAGGAGCTTTTGACAATAGTGTCTTGCGCACACGCGGTGGTCATGCAGGACATGACTTCTCCGCACGGCGTTCGAGGAAAGCATGGCTAAAAAATAAGGTTTATTTGCAAAGCACATCTTCGGCGCCGTCAAAAACCCCGGAAGGAAGGAAAAAACCTACCCCAAACCCCTTCTTTCGCAGTGACTATTGTATTTGTTTTGGTCTTTTGCTAGGTCAATAGTGTGCGAAAAAAGGAGTTTGTTTTAAGTAACAAAAACCTGACTTCTAAGGTACAAGTCTATAAAAACATGAAATAAAATAGCTATACATTGTACGTATTACAGTTTTATAGTAAAATACTTGGGGTCTGGAAAAACTGTCATGTCCTTTAACTGATTTACACTTAGTCGCGGTTAGTTTGAAGGCGAAAAAATCGAGAAGGTGTAACGAACCACCCGGACCCTCGTTTGTTTGAATTGGTTTCCATGGTTGTCGAAAAGGATTTTTTGTTTTTTTATAGGAAGACACGGCTCGTGGTCGTGTTTCGTCGGCGGACTTTATTTTGTACTCCTTCTTCACATTCTCCATCCCAACGTTAAGTCTAACGTTTCTTTACTACACTTTTC
The DNA here is from genome assembly GCA_036362985.1 of Ligula intestinalis. Classification (NCBI taxonomy): domain Eukaryota; kingdom Metazoa; phylum Platyhelminthes; class Cestoda; order Diphyllobothriidea; family Diphyllobothriidae; genus Ligula; species Ligula intestinalis. The sequence goes on along the minus strand of JAYGXS010002290.1, from coordinate 7,340 downwards.
ATCTATATTTTTCTACTCGGTTACCCATACAATAAACTTTACTTCATTCTCCATATTCTCGTATTTTCTCATGGATTCTTTCAGAGATAATCATAATTCTCCTTTTGATGAGATGGATAATCTCTTAGGGAGTATCTTCTGCGAAAGACCAAAACCTGTACAACCTCCACTGATCCCAGTTTCGGCTCCTAACAACCCGTTTGGCTGGCCCCGCTCAGACGTTACATTGGTGGCAGCCGGTGCCGGCCCCTTTTCCCCACCAGTTATATTTCCCCAACCCTACATTCCACGCCCCCAACCCCCCACAGCAGCCCCCCACACCCCGAACACTCTTCTAGTACCCCAAACCTTCCAGCCCGGCCAAAACTTCAGGCAACGGCTCGCCCGATTGTATATTTTCCTGGCTGACATTCCCTCCGACGAACATACTCGATATACCCTCAACTTCCTTGATCCCGACGCCTGCGAATTGGCTCTGTCTTCTGGTATTACCTTATCCACACCCTTCGCTGATGCCCAGGCTACTCTGCTTTAATAATAATAATAATAATTTGTATATTTAAGGCCCAAGGGGCCCTGTCGTTACAAACTTAGTGCTATCGTGAAAATAAAAATAATAATGATAAGCAGTGAACTCTTATAAATAATTGTCATCGGCAGTAAAAAAAACTCCTAGATCGGTGGATGAGTTCAGCGGGCCACCGAGTTCAAAAAAAGTTTAGGAGAAAAAACTGCCTTAATAGGTAAAAGGGTTTGATGTGGTTAGTTTGGGACCTGATGTTGAGGGTTCGGGACGTTTATGGTCATGGGAAAAAATAATATATCGTTGAGTTAGGAAGGGGTCATCCGGAAGGCAGGAGAAGGCAGTAGAAGTCAAGGCAACATCATCGAGTTATCTTCGATAACCAAATTGCCGCCGGCGCCGCAGCCGTGTACTTCAACAGCCTGAAACAGCAGCCCCAACAATCCCCAGCTGAATTCGCACTTGAACTTACCCGTTATGCCTGTATGGCATATCCCGATATTCCCAAAATAGCACGGGACCGCCTTATCCTCTACCGTTTCACCACTGGCCTCCGTGACCATACCGTCATGGACCATTTCCTGATCGAATCTCCTCCCGACCTCCCCACCGCCATCCGGCGCTGTCGCCAGTATACGGATCATTACAACTCCTCGGCCTTCCAGCCATCCTCTGACCGCCCTCCAGTCGCCAACCCCACACCGGCCCTTCCTCATCCTACCTGCCCGCCGCCGCCCCGCGCCGCCCCCTCGAAACCGGGCCTTCCCGTACGATTTCCACAACACAACCCTGGGTGCCGTTACTGCGCGGCGTTCGGCCCCGATGCTCGTCGATGCGGCCACAATCAACCCTGTAAGTCCCCTATTCTTCTGACCTTCGATGAACCTTCCCTTACTTCTGCCTTTATTGTCTCCGTCCTTATTGACAATCACACTTTCAAGGCGTTAGTTGATACCGGTGCTAGCGTTTCCCTCGTAACTCCATCAAGCATCCCCCACACTTTTAGATGCCGCATAGAACCCTTGTCCCGGCCTCGCCCTATACAGGCCGCTAACGGCTCTCAGATCCCAATTTTAGGCTCTATTTCCCTACCCTTCTCTTTGTGCGATTCTGAAATTGTTCACGATTTTTTAGTTACCCCCTCCAGCCCATGGCCGGTTGTTATCGGTCTAGATTTTCTCACTGATCATAACTGCGTACTCTACGCCCGCGACCGACGTCTCGTCCTTGCACAAACCAGTACACCCTCACCTCCTAATTCCACCCCTCCCCCGGATCCCGATACTGCTTTTGACCTCGTTTACAATACTGTAATGGCCGCAGTCGCTCTCGTCCCCACCTCCCTTGACGATATCCTTCCACCTACAGACTCCGTTGACCCTGATGCCGTGCACCAGCTTCGCGACCTCCTCTCCCAATTCCCTTACCTCTTCTCCTGGTCCACCGATTCCCTCGGCCGTACCCACCTCGTACACCATCATATCGACACCGGCGGCGCCAAACCGGTATGGCAACCCCCCCGCCGTATTCCTGTCCACTACCGCGCCGAGTTCGATAAGCTATTAGACGACATGCTTAAGCATAAGATCATCCAACCTTCGTCCTCACCCTGGGCCTCCCCGATTGCCATTGTCACCAAGAAGGATGGCTCATTGCGGCTGTGCATCGACTATCGTCGTCTGAACGCCGTCACGACGCGTGACTCCTTTCCACTTCCCCGACTCGATGATACGCTGGAGTCCCTCGGAAACGCCCGGTGGTTCTCTACCCTTGACCTCAAATCCGGCTACTGGCAAGTAGAGGTGCACCCTAACGACCGCCAGAAGACGGCCTTTACCGTTCCACAAGGCCTCTTCGAATTCCAGACTATGCCTTTCGGCCTGTGCAACGCCGCGGCATCTTTCCAGCGGCTGATGTTTCGGGTCCTTAGACATCTGGTCCCCCACACCTGCCTTGTTTACCTCGACGATATCATCGTTTTCGGGGACTCGGTCGCACAACATAATTATAATCTCCGCCTCGTCCTAGAAGCTTTACGCGATTCTGGTCTTACTTTCAATCCAAAAAAATGTCTTTTCCTCCGCCCCGAAGTTGAGTTCCTGGGTCACCACATATCCCCTGGTCACTTCGCACCTCTTCACGACCGCATGCAACTTATCCGTACATGGCCAGTGCCCTCCAACCAGACAGAACTGAGAAGTTTCCTTGGTCCCATGTCTTACTACCGCCGCTTCATCCGTAACTTCGCACATATCGCTTCCCCCTTCATAAATTAACCCAGAAAAATTGTCCCTTCGTTTGGTCTGCCGACTGCACGACTGCTTTTGACGACCTGCGTGGTGCCCTCTGCTCTGCACCGGTACTAGCGTTCCCTAATGTCGCCGCGGATGCACCGGAGTTCATTCTGGACACCGACGCCAGCGGGTCTGCTATAGGCGCCGTGTTATCCCAACCTGACAAGAACGGTGCCGAACATCCCATTTGTTTCGCCAGTAATACCTTGTCAAGGACCCAGCGTAACTACAGCGTTACCCGTAGGGAACTTTTGGCTGTCGTGACTTTTGTCCGACAGTTCAGACATATATTACTGGGTAAACACTTCATCATCCGTACGGATCACCGCACCCTACAATGGCTCCAGTCCCATAAGGACCCTATGCACCAACTTGCACGTTGGCAGGAGTTCCTTCAAGACTTTATTTCCGACTGTGTTTATCGCCCGGGGCCCCGCCACAACAATGCCGACGCCCTATCCCGTCTACCCACCAACCCCACCCTCGATACCCCAGACCCCGCCGAGTCCGTCAATGCACTGGTCATTCCGGAGACCACCCGTTTCGAATGGTCCTCCGCGCAAGGCTCCGATCCCGACACCGCCACCATCTATCGACACCTTTCCTCCGGTCTTTCCAAACACACTGAACGCGAGATGCGCGGTTCTAGTGCTAGGGCCCGCCTCCTCCTTCAACAATGGCTCCACCTTCTCATAGAGAACGACGTTCTTTTCCTGCGAGACCCCGACTCCCATCGTTTGCGACCCGTCGTACCCGGCTGCCTCATCGACCCCGTCCTTTTTGATCTCCATAAAAAGCTCGGTCACTGTGGGCAACGCCAAACCGACCTGGCCGCCCATGCCCGTTTTTGGTGGCCCCAAATGCGTTCTTCCGTGATCCACTTCTGTCAGAGCTGTTCTACCTGTGCCTCTTACAAATACCCCTCTCCGACACCCCGAGCTCCTCTCCAACCCATGACCACTGGTTTTCCGGGTGAACGTGTCGGCCTGGACATTATCAGCCCCCTATCTACCTCCTTCCGCGGTTACACCCATGTTTTGGTTATGGTCGATTATTTCACCAAATGGGTTGAAGCCGTCCCATTGTACGACCAGAAGGCCTCCACAGTGGCTAACGCAGTGAACAGCACCTGGATTAGCCGTTGGGGATCTCCAACAGCCTTCCATACCGATCGCGGAATTAATTTCGACTCCCAGCTATTCCAAGATGTTTGTTCCATTCTCGGAGTAAACAAGACCCGCACCACCCCCTACCACCCCGAAGGCAACGGGCTCGTAGAACGCACTAATCGCACCCTACATGGCCTCCTTCTCACCTTTTCCAAGGACGGTCACAAGAGAGATTGGGACGTTCAACTTCCCCTGTGTTTGCTCACTTACCGCAGCTCTGTGCACTCCTCCACCGGTTTTACACCACACTACCTCTGGACCGGCCAAGACCTCCACCTACCCTCCGACCTTTGTTACCCGCTTTACACCCCCGACCCTACCTCTATCCATCCCTATGCCGTCCAGCTACGAGAGACCATCCGTTACGCTCACAATGCCGCCCGGCGAACACTAGGCACTTCCGCTGAACATCAGAAAGATAACTTCGACCGCCGTATCACGCGTAACCCTTTCCAGTTGTACGATCTCGTCATGTACAAGCATACCTCCCGTCGCCGCGGCTCCTCCTCCAAGTTTCAATACCCCTCGACCGGACCTTTCCGCGTCGTCGACATTATGTCCCCAACCACTCTCCTCTTACTTGACGCCTCAAATCCTTCCCGCCCCCGTTCACGGCTCATTTTGATAAACTTAAACCCTACCGCGGCTGACCCCCCATCTGCACCCCCGACTCCCTACCCATCCTTCCCCCCAACCAACTCCCCTCTGTCGCCTCCGAGATTACCGTATCCTCACCTCGCATCGACATCGACGCCGGTGACGACGACGTTTCCCTTCGCATAGTGCCCCCTGACCTAGTTCCTCCGGTAGCATTAGAGGTCACCGTCCCCTCCCCCCTAGCTGACACAAGCACTGAAGACAGTGCTACATCTTAGGAGGGGGGCTATGTAACGAACCACCCGGACCCTCGTTTGTTTGAATTGGTTTCCATGGTTTTTTAAAAGGATTTTTTGTTTTTTTATAGGAAGACACGGCTCGCGGTCGTGTTTCGTCGGCGGACTTTATTTTGTACTCCTTCTTCACATTCTCCATCCCAACGTTAAGTCTAACGTTTCTTTACTACACTTTTTATCTATATTTTTCTACTCGGTTACCCATAAAATAAACTTTACTTCATTCTCCATATTCTCGGATTTTCTCAGGGATGCTTTCAGAGATAATCATAATTCTCCTTTTGATGAGATGGATAATCTCTTAGGGAGTATCTTCTGCGAAAGACCAAAACCTGTACAACCTCCACTGATCCCAATTTCGGCTCCTAACAACCCGTTTGGCTGGCCCCGCTCGGACGTTACATAGGGGTATTTGTCTACTAAACAAGTAAACTGAACGTGCACTGATTGGTTGCTTTATGCTGGCAAGTGAGACACAGAAATCGGGAAAAATAGTATGCCTCACATTATTGCGGACATTTTGAAGCATAAATATGAAGATTTACCAATTATTTGATGCAAATAAATGCATTAGGGAAGCATGAGAACATTACGGAGCAATGTCTGCAACCCGTAAACCAAACACAAAACAAAAAGAAAACCTTTAGGCTAAACCATAACACTAACCCTAAAACTAACCCTTACCCTAACCCAAGCACTAAAACTAACCGTAACCCTACAAATAACCCTATAGCGCTAAAACTAACCCTAACCCTAAAAATAACCCTAAAACTCAACCTAACCCTAACTCTAAAACTAACCCTAGCCCTAACCCTTCATGCCTCCTTAACGAAATCAACGATAAGTAAATAATTAGATCATCGACATTATGTAATTGGTTTTTTGGTTGTTTTCAGTGCACACCAATATTTGAGTTTTATTTAGTCGGATAAGTTTCAATGTATGAAACGAAACTGTGCGGAATATGAATCGTAAGAATTTATAAATTCAAGAAATAAAAGAATAACAAGCATTCTAAAGCGATTTAAAGCGCAAAATTCTAATACAAGGTATCCTATCAGCGCACAGCGACCTTGATCAATTTTACTTACCTGATGGTCCAAAGTTCATCACAAAAATCAGCTGATGACATCGCATCTACCGTATGCATGGGTCTGCTCGATACGGAGATTACAATCGCTGTCCATTGGCACAAGTTTGATTATTAGGTGGGACGTTGCAGATGTCTGAGGTGGGTCGAGGCAGCTGCGAAGCACCATCGTCATTCAAGTGCATCGGCAGAAGACACTTGGCCTTTCGTTTGTCGAATATCTAAGTGAGATTGAGATTTACATTATGAGTATTTATACATCTGATACATTATAAGAGGAAACAATATATATTTTAGCATAGTTGAAATGAAAATTATTTTCTTTCATAATAATTTTTTATAAACATTGAGATGTTAGTCGAAGAATATTGGAATATTCTCAGTTTTTGTTTTTTATTTTTATTTTTAAGGATTGGAAAAGGAGGCAAGGCACGATTTTGCTTAAGCTTTGATTTGCTCATTGTTGGAAACCGTCGACTGGAAAGCCTCCAGCAGTGGCCAGTTTTCTCCAAAATGTGCGGGAATTCTCCCGGACCGTTAGATCCCTTTTGGTCCGAATTAGACGTCAAAGAACTGGTTAGCAGAGTGTCCTATTTTGTTCAAAACTATATGCGTCATGTCATTTGAGAAGAACTGCTTGGTCTTTCTTCTAAATTTACAAATTATTATTATTATATAGTATCAGAACCAGCTCATATAAGCAATGGTGTTTTTCAAGGCACTATCCTAGGTCCCCTCTTATTTTTCATTTACATTCATGAGTTATCCACGATATCAACCTCTGCTAAAACATTTTATATGCAGATGACTTAAAACTCGCATATGCCTATAACAAAAATAAGATAAGAAGTGTGCATAGAACAATTGAATTAGACCTTCAAAAACTAAACGACTGGAGTGTTCAGTGGCAAATGCCATTTTCACCAACAAAATGTCATCTCATGATTTTTGGACCACTAAAACTTCCCCCATAATGCTTAGTGGTCAAGAAATTAAAGAGCTTACATCGTTAAAAGATTTAGGTCTTAGCTATTCTAATACTCTTGACTTATCCCCACATGTTAAACAAATCGCACCAAAAGCCAATCGACTATGTGGCTTCATAAGTAAAAATGTCAAATTAATTACACTTAAGACTAAACTTTACAAAATGTACGTTTTACCTATATTTTTTGGTACCATGTCATCAGATGACAGACAGAAACTAGAAAAAATCCAGCGAAGGTTTACCAGAGTTCTGTGTAAACGCGATGAGGCCCGAGACTCCTATTCAATAATTTACAATAGATATGGTCTTAAACCCCTCTGGCAAAGGCGAATCCAAAATGGTTTAACTTTCCTATTTAAAGTGACACACAATCAGAACATCCT
>JAYGXS010002289.1:0-10769 GCA_036362985.1 Ligula intestinalis | reverse complement strand
TGGATCGCGTATGGAAGATGTGGCCTTATGAAGGTATTGAAGATTTTTGAGAACAAATATTCATCGAAAACTGTGAATGCCCGCTTGAGGACGTAAAACATTGAAATTGTAGGTTTAGATTCCTTACAACATTATATAAAAAGCTTGGGATTGTGCGTCATCCAGATGCCCAGCTTCTTCTGCATTTCTGCTTCTTCAAATAGGATTGCGTTCTGATAGTATGATTTCGATTTCCTAGATGCAGCAGTGAGCATTTTGTCGAACTAAAGGACAGGAGCGATCTGCGTGACCAATCGTTTAATCGACGAGTATTGTCTTGTAAGTCAGCACTATTACCGACTTTCCATTTTTCACATAATCTGCAAACATTGAACACTCAAGTCCAATTCCTGTGCACAATCATTAGCAAACAAGAGCAGGAGGGTCGATCTGAATCCTTAACCTTGACGGACCCCAATCTCGATGACTGTCGGCTTTGATTGTTGTCGTCTTCTACACACAGATTGGGAGTGACCTGTGAGGAAGTCCTCAATTCATTTCAGAAGTTTGCCTCCGGTACCGATCAGTCTCACCATGTGCGGAAGATATTGGTGTGGGACACAGTCGTAGGAGCATTCGGAAATCAATACAGGCCACATGTATGGTGTATATTGCATCCATTGCCCTTGACCAACTTTGAATTGTGTAAAGCAAAGTCGCAACACATGACCTACCCTACGAAAGCCATACTGCGCATTGGACAAGAGATTGTGAGTTTCACAATATCGCATCAATTCCTTTTTGATTATTTTCTGCATTACCTTGAAGCATATATAGATCAGGCTCACGAGTCTTAAGTTTTTCGCAACTGTATGACCATCATTTTCGTAAAGCGGTGTAATGTGCGCAGTTTTCCAATCTAGGAATAGAATTCTAGTATCAAGCGATTGCTGGCGGTTTAGCCAGCTCTCAAGCAAGTTCGTTGAGCAATTTCACACGAATCTCAACTGAACCGAGAGGTTTACATAGCTTAAAAAATCGTTTTTTCTCCAACCAGATTGTCCACGCGAGCTCGTCACTAGCTGTGACAAGGCAATGTCTTTGGTGAAAGCTCAATGAGAGAACTCAGAAAAAATGGTTGACTTTATTTTTACGGTCATAGATTTCTAGATCTTCATCACTTTTCATAACAGGAATCAGCTTCCTGTAACGTGTGCTTTTTCTAAAGCAGCTGTGTAGCAACTTCGGATTGTTGAATACTCGATGAAGCAAATCAGTCTCAAAGGTGACCAAGCATAAAATATCCAGCGCGATCGTTCAAATTTTGCTTATTGAAGTGCTCGGAAACACATTAAGAGCAATGTGGATCGAAAAAGCGATCTGCTACAAGATAATAGGAAAAAGAATAAAGTCAGAACTGATATGCTTCTAAAAGCAGCATAACCTACTATCTGATTGGCAGCATGGATTCCTTAATGATAGATATCGCAGCAGGATCTTGCACTGTTGTTTGCAATACTTAACCTGAATAGCTGATGTTAGAAGTTCACTCCATTTAGTCCCTGATAAATTAAACAGAGTAGTTTAAAGTGTGTCAAATTAACGACTCCTGCAAAAACTCAGCAGAACTGGTGTTGAGTGAAATCTCCTGAGGTGGATTCGGTGGTACTTTTGGCCGATCTCAAATAACCTACTTCAGTAACAGGCAGTCGGTGGAGGTTGCAGTTGTGGTTAGGAAATGTTAACAAAAAGGCTCCGTTCTTAACCCAACTTTTTTCCAAATGTGCGTCAGCAACTGCGTCTGTGGACTGAATTTTGATGCCGCACGGTGCGCCGATCATATCAAGCATTCGAACGTCATCAGAACAATAGCTAGGGCAGAGTTTTTGCAGGCGAACATAAATCGACTGCAGAACTGTCGTAAGACAGGTTTTTTCCGGCTAATGAGACAAAGTGCAAGATCCTACGAGTTATACGTCACAGTTCTTAGAATCCAACGGTTTACTGCCTTTAAAACATACGACTACAAGAACAAGACGCACATAACGCCTTCAAAATGTGGATCACGGTCTTAATTTGACTGCTGCTGGGGAGTTTAGAAGTAGACAATTCTGCGATGTTAGTCCTTGTTAAACGCGCTGTCTGTTACTTTGATGGAGAACACTTCGCTAAAGTCTGTGGAAATTTGAGAGGTCGCAGCTGGAGTTCTTTACACATGGTTGGATATCCTGGACCGCAAAAGACCTGTTCATGCTCGAAAATATTCATAAGGGTGCTACAATCTTTTGATCTTAGACGTTTATTACGTTATGAAACACAGATTTGTAATCTTGATCCATTTTCTTTGAGTAACAAGCACCTACGTGGTGACCTCAAACAACCTTGAGCTCGACTAGACACACCTTTAATTTATGCTCTCCATCGTGGACTATTTGGATTCTGATACCATTTTGCCAGTACTGTTTGGATCTTATCGCTTCAATTGTATGTGCAAAAGTACATTCTGCAACGCGTGAAATTTGTTATTGTGTCATACTTCATCAGAAGATGGAATCAAATTGAACATTTGTTTTTCAACGTCATTGAACTTAAAGTCGCAGCCTACAGCCAAAGCAAGTGAAAACAGCCCGAAAAAACCATCGGTGACAAGATCAGCAGTTATTCAGGAACTCGAAGATCTACAAACGGCTGAGTCGTTGCTGAATATCCTGCACATTGTTTGTAAATATTTGAAAGTGCTTCTAAGTTTTTAGGCGTATTGTTTACTCAGTCTGCTAGAAATATTTGCAATACTTTGCACACAGTCAGAATATTTTCGTCATTTTGAATATCAGTCAACACACTACGTCACAGTCACAAGGCAAATATAACATTTTGAATTTAGTCATTTCGTTTGCAAATTGAAGTAGACAATACAACCCTCGATAATGCTACAAACTGTCAGCGAGGCCAGGAATCGAACCGCGGACGCCTCGGGTGGAAGTCGAACGGCTAGCATATGGAGCTATAGAAGCATACAGCAGTGAGGATCAAATTCGATTATCAGCTTCAAAATAGCGGTCTTGAGATTATTAAAAAGTCCTCCCAGCAAACGGAAGAAAAGTCTGAGAAGTTTAAGGGGTGCAACTTATAAAGATGGGGCTTGCAAATCATGTCCTACGCTTCTGCACAACTTTGCATTCCACGATATGGAGCTTCATAGTTTAAAAATGCAGACGGAGGAATTGAAGAAATCTGTTCGCTTCCTTCTTAAAGAGGACAACATAAACTACCTGAATTTGAGAGAAGCCAGAAGAGGAGAGTAATTGCAGAATCCCGGGGTGGAGCATCTACTGAGGAGAGTGAACAGACACCGCCAACCCGGACCGCGAAATTGGTAGCTTCCTCATAAAATCCTCTCGATACTGCGCAAAACAACACACCTACCAAACAACATGCTTGAATCAGAGAAGGAGATTGTACAACTCTACTTTCTAGTGAAGTCGGTTCGAGGACAGACAACCAGCAAAAACAAGGTAGTGTTAATGCCAAGGTTGCATACAAATCACTGAAGGAAACAACTAATGCAGAAGGGGGTAGCAAGAAGCCAGCTCTGAACAGTGCCATTCTGGCTTCCAACAGAAGCCTATCTCTGGTAATGGTGAAGAAGTGAAGAGAATCTGGCTTTATCTACGAGTAAACACCATACATTTTCAGCGAAAAAAATGGCTACATTCATGGAGTTTAAGTAATGAGTAATGTTAAGATGTAAAAGGTGAAGTTTAACACGGTATCCAAGTCTACGATGGAGACATATCAGATTTCAACTTCTCAATTTCCGCTTCTTTACACGTGAGGTAGCGTGCTAGGAATGGGAGTACCGAGTGCTGATATGCTGATGTGTCTCAAGATATATGACGGAAGCCTCGACGCATGGGACGGGAAGACTTCGAATTCATTAGTTCAGAGTAGAGAGGGTGAGTGACCTCATTCAGAATACGCTCGGCAAATTACTTGACCTGTTTAAAGTGGCGTTCTCATTTAAGATCAGCTAAAGAAGCATATGAAACACCGGCAGCTGAAGAGAGCATTCGGAGGCTTCGTTTCAAAATGACTTGCTCTTTTTTAAGTAAGGCTGGAATAATAACCGGAGAGGAGTAAAAAATAAGGGGGATAATACAGGCATATAAAAAACGCCAGATTAGGGCTTGCGGTGTGTGATAGGAACGCAAGCGACGGATAAGATACAATAGTTTACGGATTTTGATAAAAATATCTTCTATATGGAGAGCCAATGTAAGGTTGAATGCTAGTGTAACGCCAAGGTATCTGAAAGAGGATACTTCGCTGGGTGGAATGTCAATAGGTTTGGGTTTGGGAGAGGGTCAAAGTAAAAAAAAAACACTGGACTGACTTTTGCTCTTTAAGTTGAAGGCCATGTTTGACGACCAAGTTGAGACATGGTCTAGGCCATCCTTCAGTATTTGGAGATGTGAATGAATTTTATGCGGATGGCCAACAACCATATCATCAGCATATTGAGCAAAAAAGCATTCGTTTGTCAATCGTAGGTCGTCAATTTGGAGAGAGGAGAGATGCGGGGATAATATAGCCCCTTGAAGAACTCCACAGTTGTTGGGGAGGACCATGGATTTCTGCTTTCCGCACTGAGCAAATTGAGTGCAGGAAGTGAAAAAGTCCTCAAGCTAAGAGACAGCCCAGCCGGGAGAGCCTCACGCAGAAGTTTTGTTAAGAAGAAGATGGCGCGGGATCGTATCAAAGGCTGAGGAGTTGTTGAGAAATGCACAATCATAGGCATGGCAATTATTATCAAAATCTCTAGGAGCAGAATGGACTAACAGAGAAACAGCGTCTAGTGTACTACGTTTAGCCTTATACGCAAATTGCAGGGGATCGGAAAAATTCGAGGAAAACGGCGTGATGAGGTGTAAAGCGACATGTTCTGCAAGTTTCAAGAGTGCAGAAGAGCAGGCAATTTGGCGTTAAGATTTTGAACTAGAAGAGGAAGGTTTTTTAAGGATTGGAGGGATTCTAACTGATCTTCACTCATCAGGCATCTTAGAGTCCATGAAGGACAAGTTGATGAGGTGTGTCAATGCAGGTGCTAACTGAAAAAAGCCGGATTTTAGGAGAAATGGTGAGATTCCATCTGGTCCTGAAGCTGTTGAACCTCGAACCTTTTTAAGATGTTTTATTACTGTTTCCGCAGACACAGGAACAAAGACATTCAGTTATCAGGAAATGACGACTGTCGGAGGATGGGAAACAGTGGGAGTGTAAATAAAGTTTGTATTGAAACGATCTAAACGTAAGTCAGAATCTACAACTGTTAGTGTATTGCGTTGACCAGTGAGACGCTCTCTTCTAGGCTATGCATGCATTCGGAACGATCGAAACAATGGCTGTGGCGGAGGAAGCTGCATCTTTATAAAGCAGCCAGGTGCATTTTTCCCGTTGGACTATCCACAATTCACAGCGGTGGAGGAGAGCTGCTGGCTACAAGTTGTTCTAAGAAGCAAATAGTCCTTACTTGTTGGCTGTGTTTATCGCCCACCTAATGTCAATGCAGACTACGATCTTTATCTCTTGCAGGCATTTCATGCCGTGGCTGACTTGAATCTTAAGTATTGCTTGATTGCAGGCGATTTTAACCTTCCTGACGTGCAATGATTTCCACCATCCAGTATATATTGGCATGTGAGATCAAGTTGTCGATTTTCCCAATCGAGGAGCAAACATACGCGACCTAATTTTTGTAGGAGATGCGAACCACTTTAAGTGTCATCCTTAGACGCACTTAGGAGTTCAGACCATCTTACAGTTGTTAGTAAACTAGAACTGGAGGCGGATAAAACATTTTCCCAAAATTATAGTCTTTATCATGACTTCCGATCAGCAACCATGGCGGACATACTGGCACATCTAAACGCTTTCTATTGGTCTGAATTTTTCCAATGTTTGGATGTAAATGTTTGTACCGATGCACTGTACAAAGTGCTGGATCCGCTCATCCTCCACTTTGTCCCCCGTAAGAAAGTAATTCATGTCAAGGATGAAGTGTTCCTTCCTCTGTCTTTCCATCGTAGGCTGCGTAAACTCTCTCGTCGCTTGCATCGGCCGAACGACACTACCGTTCTGCCCATGATCACAGTGATCTTCGAGCAGGCTAAGAAGCTCTCAGAAGAAAAGAAAATAGCCGATGAGGCCCACTTCGCTGAAAATCCTTCCCTTAATGTTGCAAAACTCTTTTCGCGTACAGTAAAAGCGCACAGGAAAACGCAACACCCCATACTTCAAGACGCCTTAGGAAACCCCATACCTGACGCTAAGTTTATCGCCGATAGCTTCAATGCGTTCCTATCCAAAACTTTTAGTGAAAGCTCGTTCGCTGCACCTCCGGTTATCCGGGCTTGGACGGGTGCCATACTCGAAAGCATAAGTTTTACTCTCTGGGATGTGACTGTAGCCATTCGTCGTTATCGTCAATCTTATAGTCCAGGAGCAGATGGCGTCCTAGTTAGCCTTCTAAAAGCTGAAGCGAATGATATCTTTTAATCTTTTCTTTGTAAGGTATTTAGTCTTGCTCTTGAGAGCGAAACCTTTCCTTCGTTCTGGAAGGAATCGCACATAATTCCTATTCGCAAGCATGACCGATCGACGTCATTCGACAGCTTCAGGCCAATAAATACACTTCCCGCAGCCTCGAAGATCTTGGAGACCTTGATCAATGAAAAGATGGTAGGTCACTTGACAGAGAACAACCTGCTCAATACAGTTCAACATGACTTTCTCGAGAAACGATCTTGTGACACCTGCCAGCTCTCTTTCTTTGATTATGTGCTGTAATTTGGAGACAGTGGTTTTGCCATTTATAGCGTCCATTTCGATTTTACCAAGACCTTTGATCGGGTCAATCATAACCTCCTCCTTCTGAAACTGGCCTTCTTCGGCATAGGTAGCAAGCCTCTGAACTTCATATCTTCCTATTTGGATGCTCGCACACAACGAGTAAAAATTTCCAATGTTATCTCCAACCCCACGCATGTGAGGAGTGGAGTTATACAGGGTAGTGTACTGGGTCCGCTCCTATTTTGCCTTTTTGTCAACGACGTTTCAGATTGTTTTCAGTATGGCAGACCCTTCATGTACGCTGATGATTTAAAAGTCGCTTATCGATATAAACCGGCAGATCGCAACATCGTGCTCGAGCTGATAAAAATGGATCTTCAGGCCTTCGCCCAGTGGTGTTGCACATGGCACCTCACCCTTTCATGGCACAAATGTTCCGTTATGGTTGTTGGCGACAATCATCAACCGATATTCAGCCTTGACGGCCACGAACTAAATGTCCCAGGTGTTATCAAGCATTTAGGCATATCCTACTCTTATAGTCTCAATTTGTCAGAGCACTGTGCCCTGATAGTCTCGAAAGCACACCGAACCACCGGATTTATCCTTAGAAATTTTAAGACTATCAAGGTTAGAACTAGCCCTTATAATATGTACGTGAGACCTAGTCTTGAATACTCTTCACCCTTACTCAGTCTTCTGCGCAATAGTGAACGGAAGAAAATAGAATCGGTGCAGCAGTTCTTCACTAAAACAGTTTTCACTACAGAACACCGTTACTTAGCCTACCAACAAAGTTGCGAACTTATAAAGCTGTATACCTTGTGGCTTCGTAGATTGCAGATGGGTCTATTTTTACTGTTAAAACTTTTGAATGGTCAAACCTCTAATCCTCTTAGTACAATAAGGCAGCTTGAGCACTCTCGACGTGCCAGTCATCAAGACGTATTTTTTTATTGCTTCCTATGGCACGTACCGTTAAGTACCGGCAATTTTTTTCAGTAAATGCCATATCAATCAGGAATAAGCTGCCCAGAAGTATTTAAACCCAGCAAAGCTACTCTATGTTTAAGAGAGCTATAACTAGTTTTCTACATTCAGGACAACTTTCATCAATTTTGGATGCTGACTCGGTGAAATCTTTCTTTCACTCTGATGGCGTTTGTGACTTTGATCTCCACCAGGCTTCATGCTGAAGATAATGCTGCTGAAGCAGCAGCCCGCAGTCTGCTAACCCTTCAGCCGATAGCGCGCAACTTTTGCCGACAACCATTGAAGTAAGACTGAGAACACTGTGTTCTTGTGCCAGCCTTCTCCGTCTCGAACTAATGTTTTTTAACGATATGCAACATTTCTCCTGCTGATGAGTCAACTCAGCTTACAACTGTACATTTATTCCGCTTGTATCATACCTTTGAAGGCAGGTTTTTTTTCAGTTGAAACAAACTCCCTATCTCGTACAGTATTGACAAAACAAACAACCTGAAACAAAACCAATATTGGCTGCAACATTGTGAGTTTATTTTTAGGTTTTTCCGGTCTTCGAGCTGTTGGAAGGCACCCAAGAGATGCATTACCAACTCTTTAAAATAACCTGTAAACTGGCATATTAAACATATTATTATAGAGACTCTGCCTAATTTCATCCGAGGAGAGGGGAGAGAAAGATGTAGAAGAAGTAGAAAGCTGACTAACCAAAGGTCATTTAGCCTGGAAATCTCACGCTTTATTAGGACGTTCACGTCCTTTAGTCTATCTCGCAGACCTATAGGTCTGCGAGATAGACTAAAGGACGTAATTGTTCTACAAACTAAGTTTGTAGAACAATTACTTTTGGCCTCTCAAAGTGTCAAAAGGACAGCAAACAGTCCACGACAGATGATTACATGAGTGCCGTTAACTCGACACTCTTGTTAAACAGAAATCTGCAATTTGTCGACATAAAGCCTGGAAGTGTCATGTCGTTAAGAGGCTTACGTTTCTATCCCTGCTGCCAACCAGATTTGTGCTTTATTCTTCGCGTTGGCATCCTACGGAAAATTGTCGATGTTGGTGTTGATGGTGAATTGCATATGTAGCATATTGGGCGTAAGTGACATGTATCACAATCATGAAATGTTGTAGGTAAAATATCTTGTTTTCGTGCATTTAAAAAGGTAGCAGTGCACTGTAGATATGACCTTGTGATCATAAATGCAGAAAAACAAAGCAGAGAAATAGAGAGGATGGTATAGGATAATAAATTTCTACGTGAATGCAGAGCAAAAAAATGGGCGGCTCGAATTCGAAGGCCGCGCAGTAAAAAAAACGCAAAGTCACAAGCCATTCCTTTCAATACCTCGGGGTCTTCCGATGGCAGTAGGGCTAGAAATATATCAGAGGTTTTCCTTGACCACCAAGCTGCATAGTTGTTCAAGGCCTTCCTGAGTCAAACGGAATAACTTCGAAGGAAAGGACGGTTGCGGACGTTGAAAAGTTTCGGGGCTTGCTAAAAGACATTTTCAGACAGCAAAAAGACAGCAGGAGTTTGTGGACCTTGCAGGATAGGCAAACAGGTTACTGAACAGTTGAAAACTGTCCGACCTCGACCTATCAAGATAGTCCTTCAAAGTACGAGAACTTACTTGAGGCAATAGATATCGGCATGTGGGATCAGGTAGTCGATTTTCCCACTCGGGGAGCAAACATACTCGACCTAATTTTTTGTAGGGGATGCGAACCACTTTCAGTGTCATCCTTAGACGCACTTGGGAGTTCAGACCATGTCACAAATGTTAGTGAACTAGAACTGGAGGCGGATAAAACATTTTCCCAAAAGTATCGTATTTATCATGATTTCCGATCAGCAAACACGGCTGACCTACTGGCACATCTAAACGCTCTCGACTGGTCTGAATTTTTCCAATGTTTGGATGTAAATGTTTGTACCGATGCACTGTACAAAGTGTTGGATCCACTCATCCTCCACTTTGTCCCCCGTAAGAAAGTAATACATGTCAAGGATGAAGTGTACCTTCCTCTGTCTTTCCGTCGTAGGCTGCGTAAACTCTCTCGTCGTTTGCATCGGCTGAACGACACTTCCGTTCTGCCCTTGATCACACTGATCTTTGAGCAGGCTAAGAAGCTCTCCGAAGAAAAACAGATAGCCGATGAGGCTCACTTCGCTGAAAACCCTTCCCTTAATGTTGCGAAACTCTTTTCGCGTGCAGTAAAAGCGCAAATGAAAACGCAGCACCCCATACTTAGAGATGCTTTAGGAAACCCCATAGCTGACGCTAAGCTGACCGCCGATAGCTTCAATGCGTTCCTATCCAAAACGTTTAGTGAAAGCTCGTTCGCTGCACCTCCGGTTATCCAGGCTTGGACGGGTGCCATACTCGAAACCATAAGTTTTACCGTCTGGGATGTGACTGTAGCCATTCGTCGTTATCGTCAATCCTATAGTCCAGGACCAGATGGCGTCCCAGTTAGCCTTCTAAAAGCTGAAGCGAATGATATCTTTCCGTCAATTCTTTGTAAGGTATTTAATCTTGCTCTTGAGAGCGAAACCTTTCCTTCGTTGTGGAAGGAATCGCACATAATGCCTATTCGCAAGCACGGCCGATCGACATCATTCGACAACTTTAGGCCAATAAATACACTTCCCGCAGCATCGAAGATCTTGGAGACCTTAATCAAAGAAAAGATGATGCGTCACTTGACAGAGAACAACCTGCTCAGTACAGCTCAACATGGCTTTCTCGAGAAACGATCTTGTGACACCTGCCAGCTCTCTTTCTTTGATTATGTGCTGCAATCTAGAGACAGCGGTTTTGCCACTTATAGCGTCTATTTTGATTTTACTAAGGCCTTTGATCGGGTCGATCATAACCTCCTCCTTCTGAAACTGGCCTCCTTCGGCATAGGTAGCAAGCCTCTGAACTTCATATCTTCCTATTTGG
>JAYGXS010002288.1:0-10770 GCA_036362985.1 Ligula intestinalis | reverse complement strand
GGCGCCTTCCAAAACCTCGAAGACCGTAAAAAACCTAAAACAAACTTCCTATGTTGTAGCCAGAATTGGTTTTGTTTCAAGTATTGTGTTTTGTCAATACTGGGCGAGATAGTAAGTTTGTTTCAAGTAAAAAAACCTGACTTCAAAGGTATGATACAAACGGAATATATGTTCAGTTGTCAGCTGAGTTGACACATCAGCAGGAGAAATGTTGCATATCGTTTAAGGGCATTAGTTCGAGACGGAGAGGGTTAGCACAAGAACACAGTGTTCTCAGTCTTCCTTCAATGGTTGTCGGCAAAAGTTGTGCGCTATCAGCTGAAGGGTTAGCAGACTGCGAGCTGCTGCTTCAGCAGCATTATCTTCAGCATGAAGCTTATCGGGGTTCAAAGTTCACGAACGCCATCAGAGTGAAAGAAAGATTCCACCGAGTCAGCACCCAAAATTCGTGAAAGTTGTCCTGAGTGTAGAAAACTAGTTATAGCTCTCTTAAACGTAGGGAAGCTTTGCTGGGTTTTAATACTTTTGGGCAGCTTATTCCAGATTGATATGGCGTTTCCTGAAAAGAATTGCCCGTACCTAACTGTACGTGCCATAGGAAGAAATAAAAAAACGTCTCGATGACTGGCGCGTCGAGAGTGCTCAAGCTGCCTTATTGTACTGAGAGGATTAAAGGTTTGACCATTCAACAGTTTAAGCAGTAAAAATAGACCCTTCTGCAATCTACAAAGCCACAGGGGATCCAGCTTTATGAGTTCGCACCTTTGTTGGTAGGCTAAGTTACGGTGTTCTGTTGTGAAAACTCTTCTAGTGAAGAAGTGCTGCACCGATTCTATTTTCTTCCGTTCACTAGTGCGCAGAAGACTGAATAGGGGCGAGCAGTTTTCAAGACTAGGTCTAACGTACATATTATAAAGGCTAGTTCTCACCTTGATAGTCTTGAAATTTCTCAGGATACATCCGGTGGTTCGGCGTGCATTCGAGACTATTGGGACACAGTGCTCTGACAAATTGAGACTATTAGAGAAGGGTACGCCCAAATCCTTAATAACTCCTGGGACATTTAATTTGTGGCCGTCAAAGCTTAATTCCAGTTGATGATCGTCGCCAACAACCATAACGAAACATTTGTGCCATGAAAGGTTGAGGCGCCATGTGCAATAACACTGGGCGAAGACCTGAAGATCCTTTTTATTATGCTCGAGCACGATGTTGCGATCTGCCGGTTTATATCGATAAGCGACTTTTTAATAATCAGCGTACACGAAGGGTCTGCCATGCTTCAAACAATCTGAAACGTCGTTGACAAACAGGCAATTTAGTAGCGGACCCAGTCCACTACCTTGTATAACTCCACTCCTCACATGCGTGGGGTGGGAGATAACATTGAAATTTTTATTCGTTGTGTGCGAGCATCCAAATAGGAAGATATGAAGTTCATAGGCTTGCTATCTTTGTCGAAGGAAGCATGTTCTAGAAGGAGGAGGTTATGATCGACCCGATCAAAGGCCTTAGTAAAATTAAAATAGACGTTATAAATGGCAAAACCGCTGTTTCTAGATTGCACCACATAATCAAAGAGAGAGAGAGCTGGCGGGTGTCACAAGATCGTTTCTCGAGAAAGCCATGTTGAGCTGTCAAGTGACGCATCATCTTTTCTTTGATCAAGGTCTCCAAGATCTTCGAGGCTGTGGAAAGTGTATTTATTGGCCTACAGTTGTCGAATGGCGTCGATCGGCCATGCTTGCGAAAAGGCATTATGTGCGATTCCTTCCACAACGAAGGAAAGGTTTTGCTCTCAGAGCAAGATTAAATACCTTTCAAATAATAGACGGAAATATATCATTCGCTTCAGCTTTTAGAAGGCTAACTGGGACGCCATCTGGTCCTGGACTATAAGATTGACGATAACGACGAATGGCTCCAGGCACGTCCCAGAGGTTAAAACTTATGGTTTCGAGTACGGCATCCGTCCAAGCCCGGATAGCCGGAGGTGCAGCGAACGAGCTTTCACTAAACGTTTTTGATAGGAACGCTTTGAAGCTATCGGTGGTCAACTTAACGTCAGCTATGGGGTTTCCTGAGGCGTCTAGAAGCATGGGGTGTTGCGTTTTCCTCTGCGCTTTTACTGTACGTGAAAAGAGTTTCGCAGCATTCAGAAAAAGGATTTTCAGCGAAGTGGGCCTCATCGGCTATCTGCTTTTCTTCGGAGAGCTTCTTAGCCTGCTCAAAGATCAATGTGATCAAGGGCAGAACGTAATTGTCGTTCTGCCGATGCAAACGATGAGAGAGTTTACGCAACCTACGACGGAAAGACAGAGGAAGGTTCACTTCATCCTTGACATGTATTACTTTCTTACGGGGGACAAAGTGGAGGATGAGTGGATCCAACACTTTGTACAGTGCATCGGTACAAACATTTTCATCCAAACATTGGAAAAATGCAGACCAGTCGAGAGCGTTTAGATGTGCCAGTAGGTCCGCCGTGTTTGCTGATCGGAAGTCATGATAAAGACTGTACTTTTGGGAAAATGTTTTATCCGCCTCCATTTCTACTTCACTAAGAGCTGTAAGATGGTCTGAACTCCCAAGTGCGTATAAGGATGACACTGAAAGTTGTTTGAATCCCCTACAAAAAATTGGGTCGAGTATGTTTGCTCCTCGAGTGGGAAAATTGACTACCTAATCCCACATGCCGATATCTATTGCCTCAAGTAAGTTCTCGAACTTTGAAGGACCGGATGGTGGAAACCATTGCACGTCAGGAAGGTTAAAATCGCCTGCAATCAAGCAATACTTAAGATTCAAGTCTGCTGTGGCATAAATCGCCTGCGAGAGACAAAGATCGTAGTCTGCATTGGCATTAGGTGGGCGATAAACACAGCCAACAAGTAAGGAGTATTTGTTTTTTAGAACAACTCGTAGCCAGCAGCTCTCCTCCACCGCTGTGAATTGTGGATAGTCCAACAGGAGAAATGCAATTGGCTACTTTATATAGATGCAGCTTCCTCCGCCACGACCATTGTTTCGATCGTTCCGAACGCATACATAGCCTAGAACAGAGAGTGCAGAGTCAGCTACACAGGCCGATGCCCATTTCTCAGTCACCATAACAATATCTGGGTGGTTGACGAAAACCAGAGTCTGGAGCAGAGGCATTTTATTAATCAGTGATCTGGCATTTAAAACGACCAATTTAAAAGGGCATGTCTTGGGTTTCGGTGGCAGGACAGCTAGGCCGTCACTGTTACCGGCTTTGACCAGAGAGATGTCCTTTTGACTTGAACTATTTGTCACTCTCTTATTTTGAGATTTGTCTCGCCATTAGTTCGCCATTTCTCCAGCTCTACTTCTAGCTGTCTCATCTTTTTTCGCTCTTTCAACTCATAATCCGGCTAAAAATAAGCTCGCGAATGCAGACTCCTTAAGGATGGTTTGCGCTCAAGCAAGAGTTTCGCCTGTGCTTCAGTTTCTAAAATAACTTTTAGAGGTCGTGGCCGAGAAATTGATTCTTGAGCTGTTGGAGCTTTACCTATTCGAAATGCCTTAAGAATGCGGAAAAACTTGCCTAGTTTTAGCGACGGTTTGGCGTAAACTCTCATATGACCCACGTCATGGTCAATTCCTTCTTGTGCAATTGACGACTCTGACTCTGGGGCCCCCTTTTCAACTATTTTCTGCTTGCGACCCAATGGGGCATATTTTGCGAGCTAACGTGTTTCGGCCGAGGGAGCACTTGTATCCGGTACACTCGGTTCTGATGTACTGGCCATTGGGTAAGCTGAGTGCAAACCCATGAACCGTTTGGCCTTCTTAGGTTTATGCCTCTTTTGAGTTATGATCTTGTCAACCTCTTGGTCATTGCTTTATTGTGCAGAGTCGAGCAACGATGTGGTGCTAAGATGCAAATCCCGATAATTGCTAGTGTCGCTTAAGCCAAGTGACGATAGTGTAGCCCGTGGGCTTGACACATGAGCCGATATGCAAGTTTCTGGTGTGTCGTCAGACATGTCCAAATCCAAGTCCATATCAGCGTCAACTCGTTCTTGTGTAATTGTTGACGCTATCTCTGGAGCCCCTTATACAACCGTATTCTGCTTGTGACTCACTGGTGCATCTGTTGCGAGCTCACGAGTTACGACCAAACGGGCATCTGTATCCGGTACTTTAGGTTCGATGGGTCCTGATGTGCCGGTTTTTGGGTTAGCTGACTGCACACCCCTGGCCGGTTTAGACTTTCAAACCTTTCTACCCCTATGCTTTTTTGGCTTGCTGATCTTATCGACCTCTGTATCACCGCTTTCTTGTGCAGCATTGAGCAACGATGTGACGCTAGGACGCAAATCCAGATCAGTGCTAATGCTGCCTGAGCCAAGTAACGATGGCGTAGACTGCGGATTTATTTGAGTTTCCTTGCGATCGAGTGAGACGTCTGCTGGTTTACTTGGTTCGGCAGATGATATGCGAGTTTCAGGTTTACCGACCGAGGCTATCTGAGCATATGTACCTTTATTTACCCCCTGTTTTCGACCAACAAGGGCTATTTTAACTGCTGCATAAGAAATATGCGTTTTTAGATAGGCTATCTCTTGTTTCAGTTTATTTACCTCGTAGTAAAGTTCCTGCTTAATCTCCGAAAACTCCTGGTGGAGGACGAAGTCCTCACAGTCTAACTTCGGTAAACGTAGTAGATATCTTGGCTGTTTTGCGGCAGGTGGAGAATTAATAACAGTATCTAAGTGGCCATTTCGACAGTTAATTTCTGATCGTATCTTGATATGGTTGTCACGAGCTCTTGTCGAATTGGCTAGGCTGCCTGAGGTGCTAACACTGCTAATAACCAGATTTGGCGACCCGGGTTCGAGATCCGGCGGTGATGAAACGTTTCGTGCTAACGAACTTGTAGCATCTAAACTCTCCATGCTATGTACGATTTTTTGTGTTACGAACTGCGTCTGATACTGCCAATAAAGTCGGAAGCCAAACCCAAGAGCCCGTAAGAGTGAAGCGGAGCGAAGATCGATTGGACAGATAGTGCAAGTTTACTGAGACAATCAGGTTACAGCAAGTCAGAGTAAAATATTGAGTTCCTGTCAGATACAATGAAATGTGTTTGGTTATAAAATTGCCTTAGGAATAACGTGAAAGTCACTTTTATCCTAGCATGAGAGTCCTAACATGAGAGTCACTTTTATCCTAAATATTATGACAATGATAGGATAAGGGTATATAACAACACAGTGATATAACGACTCAGTCTCGGCGTGAAATTTGGAGATGTGCAGATTTTTGTGGCGCAGAGGAGTTTTTCACAAAATCGACACGTCCAAGAAGCGATTTCCAAACTTTGGAAATAATTCACAGCGGAGGAATTTTTCAGAGCGACTGGATTGAGATTTCCACGCAGAAAATTCCAAACTTTGGAAATATATAGTTAATTCTTAAATAATTTCCAAAAGCGTGTCTTCTATACTGAGATAGAGACATAAAACACGTAAGCTAGAGAGACTTGAAATTCGCACTTCACACCGTGAGTTTAATCACCCTTGGATAGATCATTCTATTGTTTCTTACTGAATGTTCTCAAAATGACATCCATTTTGATCATGATATTGCTCAAAACGCGAAACAATGGAATCACCAACACCTTGAGACAGTCCTCTTCGTATTCGGGTGCATTCATATTAAATGGCTTCTCTCGATTCAGCTTCTTTTGTAAAGGTGAAGATGAAGTGAAAATAAACAATAAAATGGTATTTGTAAATATTGTTGCGTGTTTGAATTAATAAATTATGATAAACACTAATTTTGCAATGATTTAAAATGTGTATACATTTTTAGGACACTTTGTATTTCACTCCTGAAGCATTAACACGTTCCAGCGTCGATGGAGTCCCATGTCATATTTTGGGCATCTCATTTCCACGAAATGCATTTACTTTTGTCTAATGGGTACATGTAGATTGGATAACAGATTGCGTAGAAAATGTGCAGACCTTGTGTTCAGCCTCATTAGTCATTGTTTACGCCTATCTATGACCTTATATCTGACCGTTAGATCAAGGTGATTAGCAGGAGAGAGAATGAGATAACAGCGAAAGTCTGTTTTACTAGAGATGAATTCATGCGACAGGGCCCTTGGGCCTTAAATATACAAATTATTATTATTATTATCACTATTGGCATGCTAATCGCCGTGTCGCCAGTGGACCTAGTAGCTTTTGAACATATATAATACATATAACATACAATAATAATAATAATAATAATAATAATAATTTTTATATTTCAGGCCCAAGGGGCCCTGTCGTTACAACATTAGTGCTATCGTGAAAATAAAAATAATAATGATAAGCAGTGAACTCTTATAAATAATTGTCATCGGCAGTAAAAAAAACTCCTAGATCGGTGGGTGAGTTCAGCGGGCCACCGAGTTCAAAAAAAGTTTAGGAGAAAAAACTGCCTTAATAGGTAAAAGGGTTTGATGTGGTTAGTTTGGGACCTGATGCTGAGGGTTCGGGACGTTTATGGTCATGGGAAAAAATAATATATCGTTGAGTTAGGAAGGGGTCATCCGGAAGGCAGGAGAAGGCAATAGAAGTCAAGGCAACGTCATCGAGTTGCGACCCACCAGATTCCAAAGCCAATCGCGAAGACCACAACGAAGGTTGCAAAAACGGAGAAGAATTCGCAGCCCTTGGAAGTGATGCTTGACTCTGCAGAGGGAAATGCTAACATATTTAGAAACCATTTTAGTATCCTGGGAAGAGCTTCAAATGCCAGGAGGACCCTTTTCAAAATCTACAACTTGCGTGTTTGGAAAGGAAACAGACAGTAACGACTTTATTTCCTCTAAATTTAAATGCTTTTATAATTTGCCTTTAAAAATCGACAGTGTAGAAGACAGTCTAATATCGAGAGGAAGGTTGTTCCAAATAAAAGCATATTTGGAGGTAAAAAAGCGAGAACGGTTAGATGTGGAGCTACGGGGTGGTAAAATTATCATGGAAGAGTTACGAGTGGCGTAAGGTCGGTCAACTGGAAGGAGAGCGTTAATTTGTGGGAGATTAGGACTATTGTTAACGCGAAACAGAAAGCATAGACCAGCTTCGAGTCTTCTTATCCAAAGAAATTTCATGTTTGCTAATTGACATCTATCTGTATAACACATACCAGACCCAGAAACAGAAAATATTTTACGAGTGAAAACTCGCTGAACCTTTTCAATCTTACTACGGTCATGCTGGGTCATGAGGCCAAAAAGCGGGCAGCAGTATTCTAGTATAGGAAGAACAAACATGCGGTATAGTTTTAACTTCATTTCTGGAAGGAAAAAGTTATGCGATATAAACCCACATATCTGTGCGGCCTTGGCAGAAATTCGATCTGCATGAGGTGATAATGCAAGCTTATTCGTGTAAGTAAGACCCAAATCCTTTATCGTAGATCTTTCTAACAGTGGACTATTTTGGAAGATAATGGGTCCAGGAAGCCTTGCGGGACCAAAACTCAAGAAAATACATTTTGATGGAGAAAACTCCATCTGCCATGTTGCGCTCCAACTTGAGAGAGTACGCAAGTCTGCGTTAACTTTATCAACACAACTACTGGCCGTGTCCTTAGAAAATGAGTAAATACACTTAAGGTCATCAGCATAAATGAAATTTTCCGAATTATTTAGCACTGTTGAAATTTCATTTATGTAAAGAATGAAAAGGAGGGGACCTAAAACCGTGCCTTGTAATACACCACTCGTTATCGGCTGAGGCATCGAGTAGCTATTGCCTACTAAGACCTTCTGGCTGCGGTTAGACAGGTAGGAGGCAATGAAATCGAGGAGGGGAGGCCTGATGCCTAGGGCTTCCAGTTTCACTAAAAGGCGCCTATGAGGCACCTTGTCAAAAGCTTTACTAAGGTCAAAGTAAATCACGATGACTGATTGCTGTTCATTACGAAGTGAAGTAACCAGGTTAAGGAATGCTAAGTGGCAGGTTTCGCATGATCTTCCAGGTAGAAATCGATGCTGTGAGGCACTTAATAGTTTATTTTCTACACAAAAATCGAGAATTTGATTAAAAATGATCTTTTCCAGAAGTTTGGCTAGGGCCGGGGTTTATGAACACCTCGGTAGTTATTTACGTCCGAACGAGATCCTGACTTGAAGACTGGAAGAATAATAGATGTCTTCCATGAGTCAGGAAAGAAACCGTTTAGAAGATAAGCTGAGAATAGATAACTTAGCAATCGGGGGAAGCTGAATACTCTCTTGATAAGTGCATTTGGAAGGCCGTCAGTTCCCGAGGAGTGCGAGTTTTTTAGACGGATAATGTGCTTACGAATTACTTCTATGGAGAAATCTATGGTACTGATAGTATTGACTGAGCATGGCTGAAAAGACGGGACCGGTTCAGATTCCGTCGTAAGGTGTTTTGCAAAGAACGCATTGAACAGTTCAGCCTTCTCAGACTCATCTTGCACAAAGTTTTTATTTTCATTCAGTAAGGGGGGGATTTCGTGACCTCGTTTAGCGGAGGACCGACGGCGGAACAGTTGGGCAATCGATTTTGCAGAGTTTAACTCGCTGAGTGCGCAAGATTCCCTATGTTTGTCACGTGTAAGACGAATCTTAGACGCTAATTCGAAAATCTCTGCAATTCTAAGGTGCACCGATAATGAACTAGTAGACTGGTCTTTCAACTGTCTTTGCAATTTCTTCAGTCTAGACATAAGAAAATGAGGAACGGTGGGGTCCGAAGTATAAGGCTTAACAATTTTGATCGGCACAAATTCCAAAATGCTATTTGAAACTGCCGTCATTAAGTCACCAAGAATTGTTACACTGTTCGTGGAGGAAAGCTCCTGCCAGTCTAGTGAGTCCATAAAATTGTTAATTAAATTAATATCAGCTAGGTCAAACGCACGGTAGGTACGAGTGGTGCTAGCCTTTTTCGTAGAAGCAAGCGGAAGGCAACAATGGATCAAAGTATGGTCACTTGGGAAGAGGTTCTGATTGTAGTCAACAAAAAGGGGGAAAATGTCATTAGTGAAAATTAAATCTAAAATATGCTGATCCCTTGTTGGGGAACAGACCAACTGAGACCAGTTTGAAAAATTGATGGTATCTAGGAAGGGCTGAAATCTGGATGGACAACAGTTCAATGACCAATCAATTTCGGGAAAGTTGAAATCCCCTGCTATAACTTTAGCATCAAAGGCGGACTCCGAAATCAGCCTAAATATTTCGCAAAGCTTTTCATCATCTTCCGATGATGAGTTAGGTGGACTATAAATGCATCCAATAATCGCCTTTTGACGTGGAGACAGGATAATGGATGCAAAGCAGTAATTGCCCGAGAATGACTCAGCATCTAGGTTGAAGGGGAAATGCTTAAAAATAGCTTTAATATAGAGAAGACAACCGCCACCACGTTTACTAGGGCGGTCTTGACGGTAGAAATCATACTCGTCTATTATGAGTAAAGCATCAGAAATTACTGGATGGGTCCACGACTCTGTAATGCATATAACATCTGGCTTCAGCTCGAACGCAATAGCTCTAAGCTGAGCCATCTTATTTAAAACAGATCTTGCATTAAGCAGGATGATATCTAGTGAAGCTTGAGTAATCGAACTAGGATTATCTTTATTTAGTAATAAAAATTTGGAGGTGGGTAATTTGGTTGGAAGTTTGGAGAATAGCCATCGACTGGAGCAGGACAATTAACATAAGAAAGCTGAGGGGGATAGCTGAAAGCTGCAGGTAGACAGCTCTGTGAGATCGATGGGCCATAGGGATACGTGCCGTGGTGAGTTTGCTGATAGTTACCGGGAAATTGGGAAAACCAAGACGGGAAAGACGGGAAAGAGAAGCTGGAGGGCGAGGTAAGGTAACTATGAGGATTAAGCGGTGGAAAGCCTGGCCCAGTATGATACTTGTGATAAGTAGGGTAACTTATATGTTTGTTAGCTTCCTGTTGTAAAGGCTTAGTTAGTGTTTGGGAAGGCTGCATGCTCGCGGTTGAGTTCCGGATCCCACCCTTTCGACGACCTGAATTGGGTGCTTTAATAGAGGGTTTGGGAGGACTCTGATCGAGTATCGAATCTGTTGGTCTACCTGACGTAGAAGGCTTTTCGAAATTTCTAGGAGGGCTACCAGAATTACTAGCTATGGCAACTGGAGAAGCATTAAAGTTGGAAGTAGACGGGGATGTCTGGTGACTTGAGGGGGATGAGACAGTTGCTGTACTGGGGAGCAGTAATTTAGGTTTGGCAGGAATAAAAGTACATGGCTCGCTAGGCTTCCTAGGGCTACGACCAGGAACTTGAGCCGGTTGCGGTGAAATTACTATTTTATTCGAAGAACTTGACGCTATTCTTCGCTCCATTAGAGTGAGATCATGACAGAGGAAATACATTGCATTTCTCAGATATTTGGAAACAAGCTCTTGCTGTTTAAAATGGCGTCTATTTCAATGGGTGAAAATAGCTTGACTAAAATGGGTGGGTTCTTACTGCGAGATGACAGTCTTATAGCCTCTGCTATTTTATAGTTAAATCCACAGGAGCAGAGGAAATGCATTGCAACGTCCATTGGCCTAATTGATTTCGGAACGTTTTTCAGAATAAAATTGTACGACCTTTTTGTCTATACAATATACATAATATATTATGTTTTTTACACCAGTTTAAAGGCAATTGTAAAGAGTTGGTAATGCACCACTTGGGCGCCTTCCAAAACCTCGAAGACCGTAAAAAACCTAAAACAAACTT
>JAYGXS010002287.1:0-10771 GCA_036362985.1 Ligula intestinalis | reverse complement strand
GGCGCCTTCCAAAACCTCGAAGACCGTAAAAAACCTAAAACAAACTTCCTATGTTGTAGCCAGAATTGGTTTTGTTTCAAGTTTTGTGTTTTGTCAATACTGGGCGAGATAGTAAGTTTGTTTCAAGTGAAAAAACCTGACTTCAAAGGTATGATACAAACGGAATATATGTACAGTTGTCAGCTGAGTTGACACATCAGCAGGAGAAATGTTGCATATCGTTTAAGGGCATTACTTCGAGACGGAGAGGGTAAGCACAAGAACACAGTGTTCTCAGTCTTCCTTGAATGGTTGTCGGCAAAAGCTGTGCGCTATCAGCTGAAGGGTTAGCAGACTGCGAGCTGCTGCTTCAGCAGCATTATCTTCAGCATGAAGCTTGGCGGGGTTCAAAGTCCACGAACGCCATCAGAGTGAAAGAGAGATGCCACCGAGTCAGCATCCAAAATTCGTGAAAGTTGTCCTGAGTGTAGAAAACTAGTTATAGCTCTCTTAAGCATAGGGAAGCTTTGCTGGGTTTTAAAGGTTTTGGGCAGCTTATTCCAGATTGATATGGCGTTTCCTGAAAAGAATTGCCCGTACCTAACTGTACGTGCCATAGGAAGCAATAAAAATACGTCTCGATGACTGGCGCGTCGAGAGTGCTCAAGCTGCCTTATTGTACTAAGAGGATTAAAGGTTTGACCATTCAACAGTTTGAGCAGTAAAAATAGACCCTTCTGCAATCTACAAAGCCACAGGGGATCCAGCTTTATGAGTTCGCACCTTTGTTGGTAGGCTAAGTTACGGTGTTCTGTTGTGAAAACTCTTCTAGTGAAGAAGTGCTGCACCGATTCAATTTTCTTCCGTTCACTAGTGCGCAGAAGACTGAATAGGGGCGAGCAGTTTTCAAGACTAGGTCTCACGTACATATTATAAAGGCTAGTTCTTACCTTGATAGTCTTGAAATTTCTCAGGATAAATCTGGTGGTTCGGCGTGCCTTCGAGACTATTGGGACACAGTGCTCTGACAAATTGAGACTATTAGAGAAGGGTACGCCCAAATCCTTAATAACTCCTGGGACATTTATTTTGTGGCCGTTAATGCTTAATTCTGGTTGATGATCGTCGCCAACAACCATAACGAAACATTTGTGCCATAAAAGGTTGAGGCGCCATGTGCAATAACACTGGGCGAAGACCTGAAGATCCTTTTTATTCTGCTCGAGCACGATGTTGCGATCTGCCGGTTTATATCGATAAGCGACTTTTAAAGCATCAGCGTACACGAAGGGTCTGCCATGCTTCAAACAATCTGAAACTTCGTTGACAAACAGGCAATTTAGTAGCGGACCCAGTCCACTACCTTGTATAACTCCACTCCTCACATGCGTGGGGTTGGAGATAACATTGAAATTTTTATTCGTTGTGTGCGAGCATCCAAATAGGAAGATATGAAGTTCATAGGCTTGCTATCTATGTCGAAGGAAGCATGTTCTAGAAGGAGGAGGTTATGATCGACCCGATCAAAGGCCTTAGTAAAATTAAAATACACGTTATAAATGGCAAAACCGCTGTTTCTAGATTGCACCACATAATCAAAGAGAGAGAGAGTTGGCGGGTGTCACAAGATCGTTTCTCGTGAAAGCCATGTTGAGCTGTCAAGTGACGCATCGTCTTTTCTTTGATCAAGGTCTCCAAGATCTTCGAGGCTGTGGAAAGTGTATTTATTGGCCTACAGTTGTCGAATGGCGTCGATCGGCCATGCTTGCGAATAGGCATTATGTGCGATTTCTTCCACAACGAAGGAAAGGTTTTGCTCTCAAGAGCAAGATTAAATACCTTTCAAATAATAGACGGAAATATATCATTCGCTTCAGCTTTTAGAAGGCTAACTGGGACGCCATCTGGTCCTGGACTATAAGATTGACGATAACGACGAATGGCTCCAGTCACGTCCCAGAGGTTAAAACTTATGGTTTCGAGTGCGGCACTCGTCCAAGCCCGGATAGCCGGAGGTGCAGCGAACGAGCTTTCACTAAACGTTTTTGATAGGACCGCTTTGAAGCTATCGGTGGTCAACTTAACGTCAGCTATGGGGTTTCCTGAGGCGTCTTGAAGCATGGGGTGTTTCGTTTTCCTCTGCGCTTTTACTGTACGTGAAAAGAGTTTCGCAGCATTCAGCGAAGGATTTTAAGCGAAGTGGGCCTCATCGGCTGTCTGCTTTTCTTCGGAGAGCTTCTTAGCCTGCTCAAAGATCAATGTGCTCAAGGGCAGAACGGAATTGTCGTTCTGCCGATGCAAACGACGAGAGAGTTTACGCAGCCTACGACGGAAAGACAGAGGAAGGTTCACTTCATCCTTGACATGTATTACTTTCTTACGGGGGACAAAGTGGAGGATGAGTGGATCCAACACTTTGTACAGTGCATCGGTACAAACATTTTTATCCAAACATTGGAAAAATGCAGACCAGTGGAAAGCGTTTAGATGTGCCAGTAGGTCCGCCGTGTTTGCTGATCGGAAGTCATGATAAAGACTGTACTTTTGGGAAAATGTTTTATCCGCCTCCATTTCTACTTCACTAACAGCTGTAAGATGGTCTGAACTCCCAAGTGCGTATAAGGATGACACTGAAAGTTGTTTGAATCCCCTACAAAAAATTGGGTCGAGTATGTTTGCTCCTCGAGTGGGAAAATTGACTACCTAATCCCACATGCCGATATCTATTGCCTCAAGTAAGTTCTCGAACTTTGAAGGACCGGATGGTGGAAACCATTGCACGTCAGGAAGGTTAAAATCGCCTGCAATCAAGCAATACTTAAGATTCAAGTCTGCTGTGGCATAAATCGCCTGCGAGAGACAAAGATCGTAGTCTGCATTGGCATTAGGTGGGCGATAAACACAGCCAACAAGTAAGGAGTATTTGTTTTTTAGAACAACTCGTAGCCAGCAGCTCTCCTCCACCGCTGTGAATTGTGGATAGTCCAACAGGAGAAATGCAATTGGCTTCTTTATATAGATGCAGCTTCCTCCGCCACGGCCATTGTTTCGATCGTTCCGAACGCATACATAGCCTAGAACAGAGAGTGCAGAGTCAGCTACACAGGCCGATGCCCATTTCTCAGTCACCATAACAATATCTGGGTGGTTGAAGAAAACCAGAGTCTGGAGCAGAGGCATTTTATTAATCAGTGATCTGGCATTTAAAACGACCAATTTAAGAGGGCATGTCTTGGGTTTCGGTGGCAGGACAGCTAGGCCGTCACTGTACCCGCCTTTGACCAGAGAGATGTCCTTTTGACTTGAACTATTTGTCACTCTCTTATTTTGAGATTTGTCTCGCCATTAGTTCGCCATTTCTCCAGCTCTATTTTTAGCTGTCTCATCTTTTTTCGCTCTTTCAACTCATAATCCGGCTGAAAAATGAACTCGCGAATGCAGACTCCGTAAGGATGGTTTGCGCTCAAGCAAGAGTTTCGCCTGTGCTTAAGTTTCTAAAATAACTTTTAGAGGTCGTGGCCGAGAAATTGATTCTTGAGCTGTTGGAGCTTTACCTATTCGAAATGTCTTAAGAATGTGGAAAAACTTGCCTAGTTTTAGCGACGGTTTGGCGTAAACTCTCATATGACCCACGTCATGGTCAATTCCTTCTTGTGCAATTGACGACTCTGACTCTGGGGCCCCCTTTCCAACTATTTTCTGCTTGCGACCCAATGGGGCATATTTTGCGAGCTAACGTGTTTCGGCCGAGGGAGCACTTGTATCCGGTACACTCGGTTCTGATGTACTGGCCATTGGGTAAGCTGAGTGCAAACCCATGAACCGTTTGGCCTTCTTAGGTTTATGCCTCTTTTGAGTTATGATCTTGTCAACCTCTTGGTCATTGCTTTATTGTGCAGAGTCGAGCAACGATGTGGTGCTAAGATGCAAATCCCGATAATTGCTCGTGTCGCTTAAGCCAAGTGACGATAGTGTAGCCCGTGGGCTTGACACATGAGCTGATATGCAAGTTTCTGGTGTGTCGTCAGACATGTCCAAATCCAAGTCCATATCAGCGTCAACTCGTTCTTGTGTAATTGTTGACGCTATCTCTGGAGCCCCTTATACAACCGTATTCTGCTTGTGACTCACTGGTGCATCTGTTGCGAGCTCACGAGTTACGACCAAACGGGCATCTGTATCCGGTACTTTAGGTTCGATGGGTCCTGATGTGCCGGTTTTTGGGTTAGCTGACTGCACACCCCTGGCCGGTTTAGACTTTCAAACCTTTCTACCCCTATGCTTTTTTGGCTTGCTGATCTTATCGACCTCTGTATCATCGCTTTCTTGTGCAGCATTGAGCAACGATGTGACGCTAGGACGCAAATCCAGATCAGTGCTAATGCTGCCTGAGCCAAGTAACGATGGCGTAGACTGCGGATTTATTTGAGTTTCTTTGCGATCGAGTGAGACGTCTGCTGGTTTACTTGGTTCGGCAGATGATATGCGAGTTTCAGGTTTACCGACCGAGGCTATCTGAGCATATGTACCTTTATTTATCCCCTGTTTTCGACCAACAAGGGCTATTTTAACTGCTGCATACGAAATATGCGTTTTTAGATAGGCTATCTCTTGTTTCAGTTTATTTACCTCGTAGTAAAGTTCCTGCTTAATCTCCGAAAACTCCTGGCGGAGGACGAAGTCCTCACAGTCTAACTTCGGTAAACGTAGTAGATATCTTGGCCGTTTTGCAGCAGGTGGAGAATTAATAACAGTATCTAAGTGGCCATTTCGACAGTTAATTTCTGATCGTATCTTGATATGGTTGTCACGAGCTCGTGTCGAATTGGCTAGGCTGCCTGAGGTGCTAACACCGCTAATAACCAGATTTGGCGACCCGGGTTCGAGATCCGGCGGTGACGAAACGTTTCGTGCTAACGAAATTGTAGCATCTAAACTCTCCAAGCTATGTACGATTATTTGTGTTACGAACTGCGTCTGATACTACCAATAAAGTCGGAAGCCAAACCCAAGAGCCCGTAAGAGTGAAGCGGAGAGAAGATCGATTGCCCAGATAGTGCAAGTTTACTGAGACAATCAGGTTACAGCAAGGCAGAGTAAAATATTGAGTTCTTGTCAGATACAATGATATGTGTTTGGTTATAAAATTGCCTTAGGAATAACGTGAAAGTCACTTTTATCCTAGCATGAGAGTCCTAACATGAGAGTCACTTTTATCCTAAATATTATGACAATGATAGGATAAGGGTATATAACAACACAGTGATATAACGACTCAGTCTCGGCGTGAAATTTGGAGATGTGCAGATTTTTGTGGCGCAGAGGAGTTTTTCACAAAATCGACACGTCCAAGAAGCGATTTCCAAACTTTGGAAATAATTCACAGCGGAGGAATTTTTCAGAGCGACTGGATTGAGATTTCCACGCAGAAAATTCCAAACTTTGGAAATATATAGTTAATTCTTAAATAATTTCCAAAAGCGTGTCTTCTATACTGAGATAGAGACATAAAACACGTAAGCTAGAGAGACTTGAAATTCGCACTTCACACCGTGAGTTTAATCACACTTTGATAGATCATTCTATTGTTTCTTACTGAATGTTCTCAAAATGACATCCATTTTGATCATGATATTGCTCAAAACGCGAAACAATGGAATCACCAACACCTTGAGACAGTCCTCTTCTTATTCGGGTGCATTCATATTAAATGGCTTCTCTCGATTCAGCTTCTTTTGTAAAGGTGAAGATGAAGTGAAAATAAACAATAAAATGGTATTTGTAAATATTGTTGCGTGTTTGAATTAATAAATTATGATAAACACTAATTTTGCAATGATTTAAAATGTGTATACATTTTTAGGACACTTTGTATTTCACTCCTGAAGCATTAACACGTTCCAGCGTCGATGGAGTCCCATGTCATATTTTGGGCATCTCATTTCCACGAAATGCATTTACTTTTGTCTAATGGGTACATGTAGATTGGATAACAGATTGCGTAGAAAATGTGCAGACCTTGTGTTCAGCCTCATTAGTCATTGTTTACGCCTATCTATGACCTTATATCTGACCGTTAGATCAAGGTGATTAGCAGGAGAGAGAATGAGATAACAGCGAAAGTCTGTTTTACTAGAGATGAATTCATGCGACAGGGCCCTTGGGCCTTAAATATACAAATTATTATTATTATTATCACTATTGGCATGCTAATCGCCGTGTCGCCAGTGGACCTAGTAGCTTTTGAACATATATAATACATATAACATACAATAATAATAATAATAATAATAATAATAATTTT
The DNA here is from genome assembly GCA_036362985.1 of Ligula intestinalis. Lineage (NCBI taxonomy): Eukaryota > Metazoa > Platyhelminthes > Cestoda > Diphyllobothriidea > Diphyllobothriidae > Ligula > Ligula intestinalis. Next base: position 4,488 of record JAYGXS010002287.1, on the reverse strand, counting down.
TATATTTCAGGCCCAAGGGGCCCTGTCGTTACAACATTAGTGCTATCGTGAAAATAAAAATAATAATGATAAGCAGTGAACTCTTATAAATAATTGTCATCGGCAGTAAAAAAAACTCCTAGATCGGTGGGTGAGTTCAGCGGGCCACCGAGTTCAAAAAAAGTTTAGGAGAAAAAACTGCCTTAATAGGTAAAAGGGTTTGATGTGGTTAGTTTGGGACCTGATGCTGAGGGTTCGGGACGTTTATGGTCATGGGAAAAAATAATATATCGTTGAGTTAGGAAGGGGTCATCCGGAAGGCAGGAGAAGGCAATAGAAGTCAAGGCAACGTCATCGAGTTGCGACCCACCAGATTCCAAAGCCAATCGCGAAGACCACAACGAAGGTTGCAAAAACGGAGAAGAATTCGCAGCCCTTGGAAGTGATGCTTGACTCTGCAGAGGGAAATGCTAACATATTTAGAAACCATTTTAGTATCCTGGGAAGAGCTTCAAATGCCAGGAGGACCCTTTTCAAAATCTACAACTTGCGTGTTTGGAAAGGAAACAGACAGTAACGACTTTATTTCCTCTAAATTTAAATGCTTTTATAATTTGCCTTTAAAAATCGACAGTGTAGAAGACAGTCTAATATCGAGAGGAAGGTTGTTCCAAATAAAAGCATATTTGGAGGTAAAAAAGCGAGAACGGTTAGATGTGGAGCTACGGGGTGGTAAAATTATCATGGAAGAGTTACGAGTGGCGTAAGGTCGGTCAACTGGAAGGAGAGCGTTAATTTGTGGGAGATTAGGACTATTGTTAACGCGAAACAGAAAGCATAGACCAGCTTCGAGTCTTCTTATCCAAAGAAATTTCATGTTTGCTAATTGACATCTATCTGTATAACACATACCAGACCCAGAAACAGAAAATATTTTACGAGTGAAAACTCGCTGAACCTTTTCAATCTTACTACGGTCATGCTGGGTCATGAGGCCAAAAAGCGGGCAGCAGTATTCTAGTATAGGAAGAACAAACATGCGGTATAGTTTTAACTTCATTTCTGGAAGGAAAAAGTTATGCGATATAAACCCACATATCTGTGCGGCCTTGGCAGAAATTCGATCTGCATGAGGTGATAATGCAAGCTTATTCGTGTAAGTAAGACCCAAATCCTTTATCGTAGATCTTTCTAACAGTGGACTATTTTGGAAGATAATGGGTCCAGGAAGCCTTGCGGGACCAAAACTCAAGAAAATACATTTTGATGGAGAAAACTCCATCTGCCATGTTGCGCTCCAACTTGAGAGAGTACGCAAGTCTGCGTTAACTTTATCAACACAACTACTGGCCGTGTCCTTAGAAAATGAGTAAATACACTTAAGGTCATCAGCATAAATGAAATTTTCCGAATTATTTAGCACTGTTGAAATTTCATTTATGTAAAGAATGAAAAGGAGGGGACCTAAAACCGTGCCTTGTAATACACCACTCGTTATCGGCTGAGGCATCGAGTAGCTATTGCCTACTAAGACCTTCTGGCTGCGGTTAGACAGGTAGGAGGCAATGAAATCGAGGAGGGGAGGCCTGATGCCTAGGGCTTCCAGTTTCACTAAAAGGCGCCTATGAGGCACCTTGTCAAAAGCTTTACTAAGGTCAAAGTAAATCACGATGACTGATTGCTGTTCATTACGAAGTGAAGTAACCAGGTTAAGGAATGCTAAGTGGCAGGTTTCGCATGATCTTCCAGGTAGAAATCGATGCTGTGAGGCACTTAATAGTTTATTTTCTACACAAAAATCGAGAATTTGATTAAAAATGATCTTTTCCAGAAGTTTGGCTAGGGCCGGGGTTTATGAACACCTCGGTAGTTATTTACGTCCGAACGAGATCCTGACTTGAAGACTGGAAGAATAATAGATGTCTTCCATGAGTCAGGAAAGAAACCGTTTAGAAGATAAGCTGAGAATAGATAACTTAGCAATCGGGGGAAGCTGAATACTCTCTTGATAAGTGCATTTGGAAGGCCGTCAGTTCCCGAGGAGTGCGAGTTTTTTAGACGGATAATGTGCTTACGAATTACTTCTATGGAGAAATCTATGGTACTGATAGTATTGACTGAGCATGGCTGAAAAGACGGGACCGGTTCAGATTCCGTCGTAAGGTGTTTTGCAAAGAACGCATTGAACAGTTCAGCCTTCTCAGACTCATCTTGCACAAAGTTTTTATTTTCATTCAGTAAGGGGGGGATTTCGTGACCTCGTTTAGCGGAGGACCGACGGCGGAACAGTTGGGCAATCGATTTTGCAGAGTTTAACTCGCTGAGTGCGCAAGATTCCCTATGTTTGTCACGTGTAAGACGAATCTTAGACGCTAATTCGAAAATCTCTGCAATTCTAAGGTGCACCGATAATGAACTAGTAGACTGGTCTTTCAACTGTCTTTGCAATTTCTTCAGTCTAGACATAAGAAAATGAGGAACGGTGGGGTCCGAAGTATAAGGCTTAACAATTTTGATCGGCACAAATTCCAAAATGCTATTTGAAACTGCCGTCATTAAGTCACCAAGAATTGTTACACTGTTCGTGGAGGAAAGCTCCTGCCAGTCTAGTGAGTCCATAAAATTGTTAATTAAATTAATATCAGCTAGGTCAAACGCACGGTAGGTACGAGTGGTGCTAGCCTTTTTCGTAGAAGCAAGCGGAAGGCAACAATGGATCAAAGTATGGTCACTTGGGAAGAGGTTCTGATTGTAGTCAACAAAAAGGGGGAAAATGTCATTAGTGAAAATTAAATCTAAAATATGCTGATCCCTTGTTGGGGAACAGACCAACTGAGACCAGTTTGAAAAATTGATGGTATCTAGGAAGGGCTGAAATCTGGATGGACAACAGTTCAATGACCAATCAATTTCGGGAAAGTTGAAATCCCCTGCTATAACTTTAGCATCAAAGGCGGACTCCGAAATCAGCCTAAATATTTCGCAAAGCTTTTCATCATCTTCCGATGATGAGTTAGGTGGACTATAAATGCATCCAATAATCGCCTTTTGACGTGGAGACAGGATAATGGATGCAAAGCAGTAATTGCCCGAGAATGACTCAGCATCTAGGTTGAAGGGGAAATGCTTAAAAATAGCTTTAATATAGAGAAGACAACCGCCACCACGTTTACTAGGGCGGTCTTGACGGTAGAAATCATACTCGTCTATTATGAGTAAAGCATCAGAAATTACTGGATGGGTCCACGACTCTGTAATGCATATAACATCTGGCTTCAGCTCGAACGCAATAGCTCTAAGCTGAGCCATCTTATTTAAAACAGATCTTGCATTAAGCAGGATGATATCTAGTGAAGCTTGAGTAATCGAACTAGGATTATCTTTATTTAGTAATAAAAATTTGGAGGTGGGTAATTTGGTTGGAAGTTTGGAGAATAGCCATCGACTGGAGCAGGACAATTAACATAAGAAAGCTGAGGGGGATAGCTGAAAGCTGCAGGTAGACAGCTCTGTGAGATCGATGGGCCATAGGGATACGTGCCGTGGTGAGTTTGCTGATAGTTACCGGGAAATTGGGAAAACCAAGACGGGAAAGACGGGAAAGAGAAGCTGGAGGGCGAGGTAAGGTAACTATGAGGATTAAGCGGTGGAAAGCCTGGCCCAGTATGATACTTGTGATAAGTAGGGTAACTTATATGTTTGTTAGCTTCCTGTTGTAAAGGCTTAGTTAGTGTTTGGGAAGGCTGCATGCTCGCGGTTGAGTTCCGGATCCCACCCTTTCGACGACCTGAATTGGGTGCTTTAATAGAGGGTTTGGGAGGACTCTGATCGAGTATCGAATCTGTTGGTCTACCTGACGTAGAAGGCTTTTCGAAATTTCTAGGAGGGCTACCAGAATTACTAGCTATGGCAACTGGAGAAGCATTAAAGTTGGAAGTAGACGGGGATGTCTGGTGACTTGAGGGGGATGAGACAGTTGCTGTACTGGGGAGCAGTAATTTAGGTTTGGCAGGAATAAAAGTACATGGCTCGCTAGGCTTCCTAGGGCTACGACCAGGAACTTGAGCCGGTTGCGGTGAAATTACTATTTTATTCGAAGAACTTGACGCTATTCTTCGCTCCATTAGAGTGAGATCATGACAGAGGAAATACATTGCATTTCTCAGATATTTGGAAACAAGCTCTTGCTGTTTAAAATGGCGTCTATTTCAATGGGTGAAAATAGCTTGACTAAAATGGGTGGGTTCTTACTGCGAGATGACAGTCTTATAGCCTCTGCTATTTTATAGTTAAATCCACAGGAGCAGAGGAAATGCATTGCAACGTCCATTGGCCTAATTGATTTCGGAACGTTTTTCAGAATAAAATTGTACGACCTTTTTGTCTATACAATATACATAATATATTATGTTTTTTACACCAGTTTAAAGGCAATTGTAAAGAGTTGGTAATGCACCACTTGGGCGCCTTCCAAAACCTCGAAGACCGTAAAAAACCTAAAACAAACTT
>JAYGXS010002284.1:0-10779 GCA_036362985.1 Ligula intestinalis | reverse complement strand
TTTGTGTTGTCCGACCAGCTGGTGTTCAGGGTTATGCTTGGCTGATGAAGGCTAATAAGCCCGAAACAGTTCTGTATCAAGTTACCCCCAGATGCTGTCATACCCCACTTACTGCTATTATGACTTGGCTGGAATCGGCCTGGCAGGCGGTCACCCGTTGGGGACCTCTGACCACCACATGAACTTTGTTTAGTTCGGAAGCCTATTCGATCGGTGTTCGCACATTCCTGACTGAATATATATATATATTCACCAGCTGATTGGACAACAACTGCGCCGTCTGTAAGTGCGTTTGTTTGTGTTTTCCGATCAGCTGGTTTTCAGGGTCATGCTTGGCTGATGAAGGTTAATAAACCCGAAACAGTTCTCTATCAAGTTACCCCCAGATGCTGTCATACCCCACTTACTGATATATATAGATATATAGCAGTATGGGGGTATGACAGCATATATGTACTTTCGATATTGCTGATAAGCAAAAGTAAAGCTTTTTTGAAGTAGCCGATACAATCACTAAGAGAAGGACTTTAGTCGCCTGGTGTTTTGGATAACGTCGTACATCCTTCATCAGAGACAATAGTAGAAACGGATAATTCATACACAGAGAGTTGCAGTATGCATAGGATACAGTTGCTACGCCACTGCATATCTATGACAATGAACGACTGCCCTTATCGAAGATAGTTGTCTGCTAGTGTGCTAATTTTTTGATGGCCAGCGTGCGGGTTGTGACCTGCTCAAATTTAATTACCCGTGCTGGACTTGGGTATGCTGATTGCCCAGCAATTTGGTTCCCTAGCGCTGCCGTTATAAGATGTTTTCCCCTTTGCGCTGCCCGTATGGGGAATAGCTTTGGCCAAATCGGGCCTCGGCACTAGAAATGCGTTGGGCAGGTCATTACACTTGTTCATAGAATGAGGACACGTAAACCATGGCTCAAGCAACTAGCGGCTTGCTATTGTCATCCCTCGCGAGAATTTCAGACTTCGTCATACATTAATACGTGGCCGGGTCTCGTCGAATGAGCCACAACTTGACAATTGACGTCATTTATTTGAACTGCTGCCACATGTTCGGCAATTCACGTCTTGAGAAGTCTTCCAGTTTTCCCGATGTATTTGCTTTGTCCACAACTGCAACAGATCCTATAGACGACTCCAGACATTTCCTGCAGTGACAGTGGATCTTTTGGTTTCATTATTTGACGCTTTATGATTGCCAGATGACCGAGTGATCCTCATGCACACGGGTGATGAAAGCTCAGCAGGTCACAACGCGCATGCCGACAATGAAGAACTTATTGCATTAGCAGGCAACCATCACCGATAGGGGGGACCGTTAGTTGTCATACGTATGCAGTAGCATAGCAGCTGCATCTAATAAATAGTCAAACTTCCTGTGTATGAAGTACACATTTCCGCTGTTGTCTCTGATGATGGATTCACGACGGAATCCGAAACGTCAGGTGAATAAAGTTCTTGTTCCAGCGATCACATCTGCTTCTTCTTAATCCCATTCATTCACGTTTAAGCTATATTTGAAGGATGGTAAAGAGCGATGGCGAAGAGTGACTACGTGAGTGCTTGATGAGCACGGTCCAAAGGGACAGTCCTACTGTGACGTTGCTGCAGGCTTCAGTCGTCAAGATTTTGGGCATACCCACATTCCCACGGAAAAGCGAGCGCACGCGCGCGTCCCGACCTTGTATGGCATGAATGTGCGCTCGGCATTGTCCCGTATTGGCTGTGGCCACAGTGCCCCCGTAAGATCTATGAGATACACTCACTAAGCTACTGCATATGCACCCTATGACAATTAGCGGCATGCGGGTCGTGACCTGCTGAACTTTCATCACCCGTGCTGGATTTTGGTGCGATGATTGCTTGGTCATCTGGCTCCCTGTCGCTGACGATGGAAGATGCCTTCGCCTGAGCGTTCCTCAGGCAGCGAACTGTTTTAGCCAAACTGAGCGTCCGCACTGAATATGGGTTGGACAGCTCATTCAACTTGTGAACCATGATTTAAACAGCTCGTATGCTTGTCAACTCTCGCGAGAATTTCAGGCTCATCAACTTTGAATGTGTGGTCGGATCTCGCAAGGGGTAACGATTGTGTGCATTACGAGTCGCTTGAATCATGCTTTATGGGCCTCCCAGTGTAATGACCTCTCCAGTTTATATTCGGCCCTGAGGCTCAGGTTGGCCAAAGCAAATCGTCACTCGTCCTCTAACGCCAACGCCAGGGAACATGACGTCCAAATCCAGCACGCACGCCAACCATCAAACGGTTAGCGCACACGTAGGCACCTATTCTCGTTAATATTCACAGTTGCGTAGACGGCCTCTTTCGCCTCCGGTCTTATTGATTTGATCGTGACACCGGACTCGGCTGTGGGAGGGAGTGAGGTGGATGTATTGCAAGCCTAATTGCACTCTAATCTGACACATGCGCAAATCGCCACACCTGTCTCAGTTTGCTGTGGAATTCACGGTTGAAATGATTGAATTCGATGGTGGAACTAACGGTTGCCTAGTCGATTCCGTAGAAAATAGTGCAAACATTAGAAAACTTTCCCATAGCGAATGTGCACTACAATGCAGAATGGCTCGACTCATCGCCTTCCAGTCGAATCCTGTGAAGTCAAACTGGCGCGTGGGACCGATGGCTGGTAAAGTCCATTCACGTTACCACTCGTGGTATTTACTGACCACCAGAGAGTTATGGTGAAAGGACGTTGTCAGGGCCTGTAGGAGGCCAATAGCGCTGAAGAACAATTTTTGACTACACGGTGACTGTCACGTTTACGGGAAGAGGGTGCCAGACGTAGGCTAGAAAACAAGTTAGGTAAGACTTAATTATACATCCGCCCTTCTCTCCGGGGCAAGGGAACAGTTATCGCCCGTAATATAAGTGACGTTGCGCTAAATGCCAAATAAAACAGGGAATATTTACCCGTCTTCGAATTTAGTGAAAGGCCACCTTTATTTCTTGAAGCCACCTATATTCGCGTGTCCTGTCGGGGAGTGTAGATGTTATAACCTTGTGTGTTCCTGTCTCAATACCGATTATGTCCTCCAGTTCCGTTTTGGGAAGAGAAGGCAGAACAGGATAACATATTATACTGTCACTAGTTCTGCTTGTATATCAGTGTCGTCTTCTGTGTGCCCGTCAGCAGCGTATCCTCTGTCGTCGGTAGGTCGTCTGGGCCAAGAGCAGGTCTTATCACTAGCAGCAGAATCTTGGGTCGTCGGCAGCGTGTCTCGGTAACAGAGTCTCGCATCTCCCAGCAGCATAATGCCCTTCTGCTTGCAGTCTCGCTATTTAAGGGTCAGCAGTCATTGTTCCCTATTGGCGCTCCACGAGTGGCCTCTACAGGCAGCCATCGTGTCCTTAGGTGACAATTGGCGCGCGCGCTTTGCCCCTGGCCAGACATGACTTCACGGATAGCAGACGCCGGCCCGTGATTGTCCTTTCGTGCTCGCGTGTTGGCCTTTCAAGGTCGCTCTCTTTTCCCGCTCTGCATGCATCGGTGACCTGTCCGATTCCTTTGTTCTAGTGCCCTCAGGACAGTTTGAGTTATGACTCGCGTGTTAGGCCCTCCTTACAGTAGACGTATATAAACCTTTCTAAGGCATCTAAGTTTGAATAATGAAGAAGGCTTGGATTGACTGCCTTCCACCTTCGACACCAAGCCTGAGGTCAGGAGATTTCAGCCTCTGTCTATCTATGGGGCCACCCACATGCTCCACGCCAATGCCTGCCAGACATCCTGTGCGCACGCCTGTTGGCCCACCTCTGTTAGGTGCGGCCCACTAACACGCGCAGTCACGCAATTGCGTAACCGCAACTGTCTGGCCAATCACCCTTCAAGGCCGACTCACAAAGGACCTTGCTGTCAGGCACAACTACTTCGGACCAGACTCCCTTGCAGCTGAATGTGTGGTTTGACAGTTCACTTCGTCCTACCTATTCTTCACATCCCTTTGAAAAGAGTAAACTGTTCCTTAAATCCGGCCTCGCAGCTTTTCTCTGCCGTAAGGAACCGGGCCTGAAGATCACAGTGGCAAGAGTGTTACACTAATTACTGAATCTTCTGCGATAGGCTGGTGGAGCATGCGGATTGTTTTTTGATTAATAGCCGTTTTTGAATCTAATGTAAGACTATTTGCATTACTTGGGGCCACTTCTATTACCGTGACCTGTCGAGGAGACTAGGGGCATCTAAGCGATCCCTATCAGAGGCACCTGAGCGTGAATAATGACGAAGGCTGGTTGAGAGCGGGAACTATTTGTTTATATATCTGAGTTTTCAAACTCCTGCTGCACTCCATTTCTGATGGTGCATCGGAACTCGAGGTAGCCTTTCAATGTAGGAAGTATTCACCTTTAGTTTACGAAATCAATTGTGGGTAGGATTATGTCGTGGGGTCTGTGAAAGGTCCTTAGGTATTATAGCCCCTACTTAAATGTTTAATAAGTTTGAATTACCTATAATCTTTCGGTTTTCTAGACGCCACTCATCGATCCAGCTAGGATTTGCTGATGGCATTGAACTGCACAGTGGTACTTCAAAGGCAACCGCATTCCATAAGTGTTATAATCAGCAAACGAAGAAAAATTAGTCTTTTTCACTAACCACTGGAATTATCGCTTACTTACAAATTTTAAGTAGAGTGATTTACATAATTTAGCCTTTTGTTCGTCTGTAAACTTTTCCCTAGTTGGTGTTGGTTATACCACTGGAAAATGCCTCTCAGTTACCTCGCCCGAGGCTTAGGCACACTCTTCTTCCATACACGTGTTTGCCGTTGGTCTGGCGGGGGGTTAGCGATGATGTTAAAGCTCATTTCAGTGTCTTCTCCCAAGGTTTGAGTACGCGACCCAACTTGCCCTCGTAACTTTTTATTGAACGAAAATATTGGGCTCTACTTTGTTCCCTGACATGCCCCGGCCGTTCTCTTCTCGAAAATCAAGTGTATATGAGCCTGCGGTGCGCGCTTCGAAATTTCCCCAGACGACCCCACGACATAATCCTACCCAATTGTGAAGATGAGCTAGGCAGAAGTATAACCTACCCATCTGCCCTGAAATGAGGCCCTTTTTCCTCCCGTGAAGGCGATAACTTCCACCCTAAGCCAACTGCACTGAGGAATGCGGTCTAAAATGCACACGAGAAGGACATCGGCGGAGTCAACCTCCATTTCATATAAATGCGAACCTATCTAAACCACAGATTTCCTATTAAAATCAAGACCGTTTTACCGTTAAATAATAACTCATAAGGACTACATGTTGCATATACCTACTGTGTCTTCTTTATCTATGACTTAATGGCGTAAGCTACCAAAGGTAAAAAATAAAGGTGAGCATACGTTCAAATGGGCCATTTTGTGATATTTCGAGGCTATAGCAGGCTACAAAGACTCTTGGAGTACTATCAAAAAATAATCGAGAGTAATTGTCCTTTGGCACAAAAGTGGCTCCCCGTAAAGGCGGCATTTGTAGCGAGAAGATTCCTTTCCGTAGGAAAATGAAACAGCGTAAGTTCTTTTCAAATATTAAGAGGGGTAAGCAAATTTCCAAAATTCATTTCACCCGATTGTGAAGAACCCAGTGAGTTTCTAACCCAATTCTAGCAAGAGAAAGGCTCTAGTACAGCCGACGCTCTACCCTACTGAGCTCTTGAATCCCCAAACACATATATAGGAAATTAAAACCAAAGTAGGCGAATGTCAGTGTACGCCTGCGTTTTAATTACTAAGCACTTGGCTACTTACATTATTTAGATAGGCATGTGATGCTGTTTGTCGACGCAGATCAGTGGCCCGCCACGTTGCTGAACAGATTTGTGTTAAGCTTTTGAGGTTGTGAATAGGACCACTTAGATTTGCCCTGGGGAGGGTCTGTGGACAGAGGCATGCTGCATTAATTTTCACAGGTGTTCACACTGTTTTAAGGCTTCTGTTTAGAGTTCGTTCAATTAGTTAGAATAAAAGATAGGCTTAATTACAACAGGTGGAGTTGGGATAAGGGTTGGAGTTAGTTTCTGGGTTAGCGTTAAAGTTGGATCTAGTGTTAAAGTTCGTTTAAGTTTGAGCGTATTAAGAAAGGGGTCATCTGTAGGATTAGAGTTAATTTTAACGTTTCTATGGCCAGGGGCCACATATTCCATAATTGAAGCATTCAATAATCAAATTAATAAGCGATCAAACATTTAATAAAAGTAAATGGTAAATAATTAATACTAATGACCATTGCCGGTCCATTAATTTTGCCAAATAAAGCGCTAAGCAGCTGCTGACGGTTCGCCAGTCATTCTGCCTTCTGTAATAGTTAGAAAGTTCTAAAAATACGCCCCACTTACTGAGCTCTGGCGCGATTTCTGACCGTATTTCTGTGACAAGTAGGTATACATTATCTGCGAGTCCTGTGAAACTTATAAACATAATAATGCACTATAAACTCTACTTGGTGGAATCATTTTAGCTTACGCTTTTTCATCTCTTCTTACGAATATATTTCCAAACAATCACGAGGGCAGATCCAAATCTGTGTTTGAAGTAACAAAAAAAGTCATAAATGCGGGCGTGAATTAACCTCCGGAAAATCCGTGTTGTGGCTACCGCTATCTGCACAAGGAATTCTCCTTCATATTTCACATATGCGCTTTCTAAGCTCCTCCTCTTGAAATTTTCCGCTCAAATCTACTCGACTTTTTCGTGTTTATTTTCGCACGTAGGTTTGCTTGTATTGTTACGCCTGATGCTTTTTCCCTTCTTGGGCCGATCGCTTCCACACGTTAGGTCCATTGCGCATTTGTAAAACGTGAATAGAAGCGTGACCGGCGTGTCGAATTTTCTGCAAACACGCGTCTTAATGGAAGCGTGCGCGATTTTTTTCCGTATGTATACGCTAGGATAGGTTGGAAGTTTGCTATCCAGGTAGTGGAAGTTTAATTTAGGTCCCAAAAGCTGTTTAAATAATCTAATGTTGGGCAAAAAAAATCTGGCCAGAAATACAAAGAGAAATACAACAAATTATTTGTAGTGTATTTTATTTTTCTGCTTATTTTTGTCTTGTTTTCAGTTTATTATTAACTTTACTTGTTTCATTTTAGATTTACGTTTAGTCTAGTTCGCTTATTTTAGTTTACCTTTGTTTAGTTAGTCTACTTAAGTTTATAGTTTAGTTTAGTTTTATATTAGTCCATTTGGCTGCTTTTTGCGATAAAATATTTACCGCTTTACATTATCTTAATTGACTTAATTTGGTTAACATAACTTATGTATATTCAAGTTCCGTTTTAAGATAAGTTTTTAAATTTTTTATTATGTTTTATAAGTTTAAGATTAGTTTTTGGTTTGCTGAATTTACATTACTTTAGTTTACCTAACTTGCGTTAGTTTACATCTGTTTTTTAATTTAATTTCAGATTTATAAGTGACATGCGGTTTTTATTTTGCTTTATTTCACTTTTATCTCTGAAATTCGCAGTTCGTTGCGTTATTCCGCAAATTTGAGGAGTTCCCGATATTTGCGTAGTTGCACATTCATTTATGGCTCACTTTTTTGTTGCCAAACATTGCATCATTTAAATAAGTATTCCTATTTTCTATACTTTAATACGCTCTACTTTTCATCTACATTCCCTCTCCTCCGTAATGCCCAAACTGTATAATCTTTACTAATATTGTCCCATATTACAGAAAGATGCTTTTTGCGCGCTGTTTAAAGACCTAAATTAAACTTCCACACAGGCAGGAGTTCATAAATTATGGTTCTCATAAAGATTTTAATGTACCAATGCGAAAGAAATGGTAAGCACATTAAATAATCACAGCCTAATTCTTATTTTACTTGTTCTCAAAATATATCTTTCAACTCCATTGGGTGACATGGACAAACATGACAAGGAGAAGCCATAGTCTTCGCGTGATATCCATCAACTATTTCCATCTCCCTGTGCTCCTGGCACTCCCAGAGACAATCTTCTTCATATATATTTTACTTGTGTGTATTTGAATATTCCCCATATTTCCTGTTCGTACACAGGAACTGCAATAGAACGTTTAATAAAAGTTCCTTAACTTCCCTGCACCGTCTCGCATCGCTTGAGTATGTTACATGTTTCCTAGTTTCTGTGACACACCTCTTCAAACTTCTCGACGCCTTTAAACTGGACCAAACAGGTTTCTACAGATAAACCACCTTCAGTCTTCACCCCCATATTTTGTCAACATCTGCCTTCTTCCCTCATCCGCTAAACCCTTATTTACAACACGTTACGTTCATAGACCTTGTGTGTTAATTTTGGAATCAGACTTGCAGAAGTTATATTTGCCAAGAACTATACATTTAGGCCCGTTGCAGTAAACTTTAACTTATAGGGTCGTTCTGAATTAAGCGCTCCACACTGCATAAGCATCGAAATGGAGATAAAACACGAACATAAGTGCGACAGCCATTCATGACACGTGTTTATTCACCAGCTTATTATGTCTAAATATGATCCCTGAAGAACCTGCGATTCCATCAGGAACTAGGTGTGCATGTAAGTCCTAGCTTTCACCACTTGCGCAACGAGTCAACGTGTTGTCCACAGAGATCGAAAACGTTTCACGTCTCGCCACTGATCTGGCAATAAAACGAACCACACCCGTTTAGTTGTATCTGAGCTGTCAGCCGCCTGAGTAGTGATCGCAAATGACAGTTCGACCATCGATTTTGATCATGTTCACCGCATGCCCAAAAGCAGGGATGGTGACTGGAGACAGAGACGGTATTTAAGGGAAAAGATGCGCTGCAGTGACTAGCTCGCGTCAACGTGCACTTGTCCGAAGGCCTAAAGAGGCTGGTCTCGACATCTGGGAACATCCAATCACAGTTGCCGCAAAGTTGCCTTCTGGCCCGGTGACGAATAGCAAGCCTGCAGGCATGAACGCTTGCTTTCTGGGCCGCAGGGATTTCTGCAACTAGACCGCACGTCGGATCATGCAGCTCTAGCAGAATATGGTGCTTTCCCTAGTCAATCTTCTTCCTGATTATTCTTTGTTCCTCTGTGTACACAATAAAGTATTCCTGACAGTCTGACCTTTCCATGACTTCTCTACTAAGAAACCATGGTCTGAAGATCGCAGTTGCTAGGGTTTAACTTACTTAACCCCAGCGTGTGTGGCTATAGGGCAACAGTTTACCTTATTCTAAACCCTTACTAGTTTGAACCGGTAACAAGACAAAGTCAACATGACCGAACGGGCTTAGGCGTATGCAGCTTTTTCCAATGCTGGCCAGAACACCGCCTAATTCAGTCTTAAGTGACGGTAGACTTTGCGCGGGCATTACCACACTATCTACCTTCACTAAACTTTAGTAGGTGTCAACACCGATTCAAGGAAATCAAGGCCGGTACAGCTACTAACTAGGAGCGTAGCTGAGTGTTAACAGTATAGGCACTATTCCTGACGTTAGTATTTGACAGAGGCGTCGCTGATTAAATTCAACGCTGGGGCTCATATCAACTCGATCTCAACGCGGATGGTTTATGTGGGTTTATGCTATTCCGAGTAAATACATGTTTGAGGCCCGGAGCACATCACGGCTCGCCTTGGTTTCCTCCCTCTCCCCTCTGTCCATCAAAAGCTGTGGCACATTTTACTAAGTTTGGGCTAGGATGGGCTGTTAGATGTACAGTGCCACTGCCAAGAGTGCTAATTCTAGTAATCATATTTACTAAGACCAGCAGATGGTATATTCTAGTAATATATTCCTATAATTGTATCAGTAGCAGACATGCATCTTATTTTTGCAACAAGTACAACAGATGGTCTTATGAGCTTACGCGCGTCCTCAACTTCTTCTGGATTGATTTGTAAGACACGCAGGCGAGCGCTCACCTCCAGTAGGCCAGTAAGACTGACAACAATAACTTTTACTGTGCAGACAAATATTTGCGCCCGTCATCAGAGCGCCTAGGGCCACTCAAGATCGGATGCTTGAATGGCTCATTTTTAGTCACACGGCCGCGGTCGACTAGGGAGCGTGTTGATTTGACACAGAAGCCCAAATGATAGCAAATGGGTAACGGTGGACGGGCCTTCTGTTATAACCTTGCCACAAGCCACGAGCTTCGTAGTCCAATAGCGCTTCGATCTAATCCCCAAAGGAGACCTCAACAACAAGGGTGGAAGCGTACTGACGCGAGTAGTACAACGTAGTTAAGGCCATACGCGCATGTACAAGGTCGAACTGCAATTGGACGAATCCGATATTGTCGACTGCTTTTCCAGTTCACCCGAGTGTTTGAGCAGAGCACTAGCCTATGGCCCGATCGATGGTGTGGCGTGGGACAAATCATCGGGACGACGTGCGAGCAAGTCGGCTAGGGCTGCCCCTAACACCTTCGCTCTGTGCGTGCTCTTTCTGTCGTTGTGCAGACGCAAGGCAAACCAGAAAAGAGTATAGCACGCAGATCTCGCGTGTTACGACGGGCAGAGTACACGGATTACCTAGTCACTTCTGCTCTAAAAAAATACAGTAAGCGTGCCAAGGAGAGCTCGAAACATGAAGACAGTAGGTCACAGCGGCACGGTCTACTCAAAGACAGCGCAAATGCTCGATCGATGCTTCGTAGGTTTCGGTGCGTACACCGTCTCCGCAGACTGGCTTGAGTAAACTCCCTAGTTAGTAATAGCAGTGGTTTGAAAATGGCTGCAAAGGTCAGACTCAAACCGCACCGCTTTTCGTCAGTCCTCTAAAAGTACTAATCCAAAAGCCCCACCT
>JAYGXS010002282.1:0-10788 GCA_036362985.1 Ligula intestinalis | reverse complement strand
TATGTGCGTTGATCAAATAAATGCGGACCTAATAACACTCTCACGTTAGAGTGATACCTGGCAGATGGAATTCTCTCCATTCAAGTGTAGTTTCATGTGTTTCGGTCCTGCCAAGCTTCTCCGTCCCCTAGTCTTTCAAAATACTCCACTTTTAGAACGATCCACTATAAAAGACTTAGATCTAAGCTACACACATAAACTAGCATTGTCGCCTCATGCGGATCGAATATTTGCGAAGGCTGCACAGATTTGTGGTTTTATATCACACAATTTCTTCCTGCTGGAAATAAAGTTGAAACTTTATCGCATGTATGTTCTACCCATCCTAGAATACTGCTGTCCCTTCTTTGGTCTTATGAATGCTTCTGACTGCGGTAAGATTGAAAATGTACAGGGGGTATTTATTCCCAAATTATTCGCTCTTCCTCGATCCACTGTTTCTTATACGGAGAGATGTCAGTTAGCGAACGTGACATTTCTTTGGGTCAGAAGACCCGAAGCGGGCCTCTGTTTCCTCTTTCGCGTTAACTATACCCCTAACCTTCCACGAATCAACGCTCTCATTCCCGCAGATAGACCTTATGCCACTCGTAATGCGTCCAGGATAATTGCACCCCCTTTTAGCTCCACGTCGAAACATTCCCACTTCTTTGCCTCCAAATATGCCTTCCCCTTGGATAATATTCCCCTCGAAATTAGGCTGTCGTCTAACTTAGCAGTTTTTAAAGTTAAATTACGTAAACACTTAACTTCCGAAGATATAAAGTCCTTGTTATCCGTCTCCTTCCCAAACACACAACTTTTGGACTTTGAAAAGAGTCCCCCTGGTATCTGAGGTGGTTATGTTTATATAACATTGTTTTTCATGTATGTCTATTTCTTCCCGTTTTGAGTGATATTTGCAACGATGTTTCGTCCACTTCTCTGTCCAGTCATCATTGCCGTTTTCTCCATTCTCCGTTTTACAACCCTGACGATAGGCTTCATGGTCCTTAGTCATGCTCATGGCGGTTCTGCTATTTTTGGCAGCTCTTCGCTGGACTCCGCAGTCTACAAGGTCGTATCTCCGGCGTTTCTTTGATGATCAGGTGACCTCTACCGTTCACTCTCTTGTTGACCCTGTTGTCCGCGATGGTCTCCTCCGGTCTCACCTCCCTGATGGTTGATCATGAAGCCAGTCAGATAGTGTTACAGTGGTGAACGATAGCCTCTGCTGTTATATGACTTCTCCAATTACAAGAACCGTTTCCAACCCTCATACGCTCTCACCAAGAGTCCTGTCTGATTTGCACTGCAATCAATCCTGTCGACCAACCCCCTTAATTTTTTTGAAGCAGTTTTTTCCTAGTTTTGTTTTTTTAAGCGGGGATTCACTGAACTGTGCACCGGCTTCAATGGTAGGAATTTTTTTTCCCTACTTCCTCCTTAGTTCACCATGCGTTTCAGAGAATGTTGACTACTATTTTAAAACGACGATATGTTGCTGAATATGAATTAATCTTCCAACACTACTAAATGTTCCCGATGCCTATGTGGTTGTTTCACGGAGAGCAGCATTTATCAACATTGTATTTATTTTCCCACAGCACTAGGTTTGCGATGACGAGGTCCTCCGGGCCCAAAATATAAAATTTATTTACTATTATTGATTTATTCATTTGTACGTGGACTGAGAGCACACGCTATTTTTTACGCAACGCATGACTGTGCGTCCTTTTACTGAAATCACACCTATAGGCGTGAAGACTTAGAAACGTGTATTAACGTAAATATTGAGAATTGTTGTGCATGTGTAAGTAGAAATAAGTTAAACGTTAACCGTACAAAATTATGCGATGTCTATGTACGATGGCTCCTTTCGCTGTGAGTTCTGGTCACGGAATGTCGGATAGATTGCTATGGGCGTGCAGGGCCCCTGACAGCTGAGGTTGAGAGCTATGGAGGAGCTACCGATATGGGACTTGCGGTACGGTATGATAACTGTGGCGAGGGGATTGAGGTCAGCGAGTAGAAGAAAAGGGATGCTGGCCATTTTCACCTAGAGACGATAACATCATCCTCATCCGGAATCCACGAGAATAGTGGACTTGGTTTGTTCAAAACAACTCTTTCGGGTTCGTGGCTCGAAACAAGTGCTTATCCACGAAGTCCAAACTGGGGTTGAGGAGCGGGGGATGTGGAATATCTTGCAGACTGCGTGGAGCTCCACGTGGCAGATGGAGTTCTTGCCTTCTAAGTGCCAGTTTATGTGTTTTGGGCATGAAAGGCTGCCACAGCCTACCATTTTTCAAGATTGCCCGATGACTGAATGTTCTAACATTAAGGACTTAGGTTAAAGTTACACCAATAAATTAGATCTTTCACCTCACGCTGATAGAATTACAGCAAAAGCTGCTCAGATATGCGGCTTCACCTCTTATAATTTCTACCTTCCCGAAATGAAGCTAATACTTTATCGTATGCATGCGCTTCCTAGTCTCGAATACTGTTGTCCATTCTTGGGTCGAATGCACGAATCTAGCCATTCCAAAATTGAAAGTGTCCAAAGAAGATTCCCTAAAGGGTTCCTCTATCCGGCATTTGCAGATACTTCCTACTCAGATGGATGTGAGATAACGAAACTGAAATTTCTTTGGGTCAGGAGCCTGGAAGCAGGGTTTTGTCTCCTGTTTCGCCTTAATAATAGTTCAACTCTCCCCAAGATTTCTGCCCTTACTCCCGTTACTCGCCCTTACAAATTTAGAAATTCAACCTTAATTATACCTCCTCCTGCTTCTTCCACTTCTAAACGATCACTATTTTTTGCTTCTGGGTATAGCTATCTTTGGAATAATTTGCCAATTTATATTCGGGCGTTGACTAGTCTATGTGCATTCAAGCGTAGACTGCACATTTATGTTAACACTGAATCTATTAACCTTATGTTTTCCTCATCTTTCCCGGGCAGCTTTCTCCCCGATCCCGAGAAATGACCATCGGGAATTTAGGATCCCTTCTTGAAACTACCTTTCTCTGACTCGTGTCCCCTGGAATCAGGACGCAGTCTTGACGGCTCTCGTCTCGCTGGTCATCAACCATCATCAGGGCCTTATATTTGGTCGCATCTCAGACATCCCCAACGATGGTCTTGTAGATTTGACGGACTTTTGGATCTCATACGGTGGTGCCCATCACGATCATTAACTGGTGGGTTCCCCATGTTCTATTATGCCGCACCGGTTTGGGAACCCGAGTGTAGTGTCGGGAACCCGTCGATACCAGTAATGTTTCGTTTACACCTATTGTTCTGCCCCACGCTCAGCTTTGCTTGGGTTGGCCTCCAAGCCCCCCTACTAACAGAGGCAGTGGGTATCAGAATACATAGTCAGAATCTAGATAACGATATGGCTCATCTGTGCGTGCCCCTGAATTTCGCTTACCGCATGACACTGCTTTATTCATTTTTTTTCGAATCTAACAAATTCGCGTCTAAACAGCTATACTCGTCTTATAGATATAGACTACAGATACTGTTTGTTGAACCAATTATTTCAAGTACTTCGTGTTATCGAATTTTTGGTTTATTGATGAGGCCCATTGGGCCTGAAATATACAACTTATTATTATTAAGCCACAATCAGTAAACCTCGGCGACTCTTCAGTCGGCTTGGTTGTCCCGAAAATTTGGTGAGTGGTAATGGATGACATTTCGTATTGGCTGCATTCTCCAAGTTCTGCAATCAATCAGTTCTTAATCACCTGCGTTTGCCACCATATCACCCACAGTCCAACGCACTTTTTAAGTGTTTCGTCGACAGGCTCAATCAAAACTTCTAGAATACAAAAGGTAATGGGGCTAGGGAATAATTTCTAAAAATATTCCTATTGAAATGTCGGGCACCCCGAACCCAAACTCTCAAAATGATGTCTACTGTAAAAGCTTCTGATACAGAGACTGGTGTAAATCCGGTCCATTAATTACTAAAAGATCACTTTTATCTACCAAATATTATAAATATTGGTTTACTTTTCTTCTTTGATCCCTCAAATATACACATGTTCACTAGGAAATAACTTCTGGAATATTAATTGGCCTTAATTAATTTCTGACGGGGCCATCCCCTCCTGGCCCCTTCTGAGCCTCTTCTGAGCCGGCATCAAGGGGCTGCATTGTCCAAATCCTCTGCAAAAATACTCTGTTCTAAGAGAGTAGAGTTTTAAAATGGCAGAATGTTATACATAAAATGTCTATGCGTGCCCTTAAAAGGTAAACGCAGGTTGCCTTGTGTTAAAAACGATAGAACTACATAAGGCCTCTCATTGGGCCGTGCGGGTTCTAACATAAAAATAGTCGGTTCCCTTTTCACATATTCCTGTTCCCAAAATGGGTTACAGCCGTCGTCGAGTTAGTGTAGAATACTCCTTCTTGCTAGGTCGCATAGAAAGTACAGTTTTTCTTTACCGCTGCACGCCTAGCCAGTCCATAAGAGCGAAAATCAGATCCTTGACGAGCTGAAGTGGTGGGCCAGTGCAGGAGAGCCTTTGTGGTGACACAAGGTACATATTAGCAGTGTCCTGGGACGTGGATCTTATTTTCGTGATTGTCTCGTTACAGTAAATAGGCCAAGAAAATCCAGAGAAGTGACGCCAAAAAGACACTTATCGACGTTTAGCTGAAGACCATTTTGCTGAAAACAACCGAAAACTTGACGTAAGTATTCACCGTGTTCTTCGGGTGACGAGCTTACGACAAGGATGTCGTCGATGCACACGAACTTGAAGGAGAGACCGCGTAAAATGTCATCGACAAAACGCTGAAACGTTTGGGCCGCGTTCCGCAAACCGAAAGGCATGCGAAGGAATTCAAACAGGCCAAATGGGGTCGTGACGGTGGTTTTAGGGATATCCTCCTCCGCGACCGGTATTTGGTGATATGCTCGCACGAGGTCAATCTTGGAAAAAATTGTCTTTCCAGCCAACAAGTGGGAAAAGTCATGAATATGGGGAATCAGGTACCGGTCTGGGACTGTAGCTCGATTGAGAGCGCGATAATCACCGCATGGCCGCCAATCATCGGATGACTTTTTGGGAACCATGTGCAGTGGTGAAGCCCATGGAGTGGACGAAGGACGGATAATCCTCAAATGCAATATATGCTAAAATTCATTCTTCGCGATTTGCAGCTTCTCAGGATGAAGCCTACGCGGATGAGTATGGACCGCTCTGCCGGTGGTAGTGATACGGTGGCGAACGGCGGGTTGAACCTGCTCCGTGAACTGACAGGGCTTAGAAAGGGAAGGATACTCCCTCAAGATGTCAGAAAATGGCGGGCTTGGTACGGCCAAGTGGATGCCAGCGGAAGGCTCACTCGAGACTACCCCGACAGCAACAGCTGAGTGGTAGGATCTAGCAGCTTCTGATGTTTAAGGTCAACTGTGAGGCCGAAGTTTGACAGGATATCCGCTCCGATGAAAGGCGACTGGAAATCGGCCTGGATGAAGACCCATCGGAATCGGTGACGAAGCCCGAGGTCTAAAGTCAGGGACCGTTGACCGAACGTGGCGATCGAAGTGTTGTTCGCAGCTTGCAGTACAAACTGCGATGGCTGGAGATGATAACGACGAGGGGGCGGTAAAACGCTTACCTCTGCGCCTGTATCGATCAAGAAACGGAACCCTGTGGACTTGTCGGTCACGTAAAACAGGCAACTGTGTCGGGAGTGGCCAGCACCAGTCATCGTCATTACTGGCTGGCGGCGCCGTTTCCTGAACGTGAACGTCTAGCATAAGAACAAGGCGGGACGCATTGAATAGCATCCGGGCCGAATGTTCGGTGGTACCAGCAGACCTTGTCGTCTGCACGCTATTTTGAGTAAGAACGATTGCGGCTTGCAGAGGCACGACCAGTTTGAAGCCGGTTGGGTGTGGAACACATCGTGCTCACTTGAGAGCACAATAACCTGACAGTATCTTGAAGATCCTGCAGTTCGTCATCTCTGTTGGCAATAAAGTCTCGAATCGATTGAGGGGGTGAAGTAGACCGCAGGGATGAGGTACTTAGCGATTTAGTGGACTTTGACTGTGTATGGCTGTCAAGTTTACGGTCGGATCGTGAGGCCGAAACATGGGAGACGGCATGCTGAGGAACTGAGGTCGAGGCTTGATTTACAGCGTACGAACTAATACCGGGGTAACATTGATGGATGCGGTCTGCGTGATCCGTGAGTTTGGTCAGCGGAACATCGTCGTCTAGCAGGGTGAGTACCTGTGTCATTGGATGGGGTAATTTATTCATCCAAATTCAACGGAAAATAGAATCATCTAAGGTGCGACCAGCAAGCAGGCAGGCAGGCAGGCAAGTAGCCCTTGTTGGATCCGGAACCCCAACGGGTGGGCCTCAATCCCGGCGGCGAGGAGGAGAAGGAGGAGTCGAAGCAGCATAGTCAGGAGGGGCTGCTATGTCATAAAAAAAACAGATGGAGAGGAGAAGAGATGGATCCATCATAGAGAGTTTTGGTGTAGCAGACCTTGGCCGCTCTGAGAGCGGGTGGGAAAGCGGTCGAAGACGCGTCTGCTGTGGTTCCCACCAGCAAGCAGGTGACGCATGTGGCGCATTAGAGCAGAGGGGGTTTGGTCGCCAAGCTCGACGTTGTTGAGGAATTGCGAAGCTTTATGTCGGCAGATTGTGCCGTTTGCTCGAGAATACCTTTTCTTAAGCTAGAGTAGGGCTTGACTTTGGGGATAGGATCAAGGAGATCCTGAACGGTGAAAGCGATGTCGAATGGTAAGAACTGCACGCCGTTCAGTAGATTGAAGGTTGCAGAACTCGGGACCCCTTGGTTTCAAATCTCTGCACTTCTTTCTACAAGAATCTTTTAGGAGGCTGACGAATAAATTTGCGTATAGAAGATGCAGGATTTAAGGGTTTCTGATCAGTCATAATCGCTCGCAATAAACTTTGTCGCCCTGTTCTAACAGTAGCCGCGTGTGGGAGTTTCGCCTACACTCTCCTTCCGTTCTATAAACTCCTACCGGGATTGCGAAATATAATCCCATAGGTAGTCCAGTGGTAAAGGACGATCCTCGGGCTCCTATCGCGTGTTGGATGTGGATTCCCATGACAACCTAGGTGTCTGTGAGCATTTGGTAGTTTAAAAGGTATAGAACAAGTTGGTGGGTGTCTGTGATGCCGGCCGTAGTAGCTATCTAGTCTATGGAGGGTCTAAGGAATCTCTATGCATAGAGACTCTAATATCTAGTCGAGATCTATTTGAACCCCTTTATCGATATCTATATAATATCTATTTATAGAGATACATAGCGATCGGCCATAAAGGCGGCTTTCGCTTTGCAGTGGAACCCCTTTCGTGGCAGAACGACTCATTTATTTCGTTTATACCCCCTTTATTTGTAATAATCATAAGTCGGAAGACGTTTAATAATATTATTCAAAAAGTTTATTCAAATATTATAAAAATAAAAATGTACATGGACTCTTGGTCTCAGTTTTGACGTCTTGATATTATTGTCCTGGTTGGTCTCCGACTTCCCCCGAAGGGCCAGCCGTTATTTCTAGAAGTCATGTGAACGTTAGGTATGTATACGTAGACTTACCATTTGGCGCAGAGCGCTTTTTAAGGCGTGCCTGGCGCTGATTTTCGGTGTCTAACATCACTTTCAGACGCCGCTTGACTGCGTCCTCCAGTTCGGACACCTTATTTTACCTCTCGCCATTCCAGGCGCCGAAGAAATCTAAGTATAAACTGTGGCGATTATATTAGGAGACTTACGCATGATCAAATTGTAAAATGCAGATTTTTCTTAAGAAAGTTTACAGAGTTTACACTTTTCGAAGTCACTAATAACTCTACCCCGTTGTGAAAACTCACTGGGTAGGTATGTTCCCATTTGCCGCGTACGTTCATCGACAGCTGCTAACTCCGCAGGCTTCAAAACCGGAGCAGTGTACTCTAACTGCTCTTTGGTGCTTAGCCGTCCCTTGGGTTAATGACCTTTCACCCACAAGGTTACTAACTTCTTCACTACTCCCAGGTACACCAGGTGTAGTGGATCTAAAGGTAACTTTGTAATTAGTCCTACATTACACGAGATGAATGGACAAATTCCTACCACGTGCTCATCTCCTGTCAGCTCTTTGAAGTCGTGGTCACTTCTTACTCTGATGCCTTCCTCGGCATAAACAATTTTACCCCTATGCTCACCACGAACTGAACATCGTTCGCATCCGTGGTAGGCGTTCACATTCTTAATCTGCTTAACGAAAGCTCGCGCGGGGGCTTCACATATGACCACTTTGACGTTCACCCGCGTACTTTGCAAGTCATCGCTTACAATTCCGTTGCTCTGTAGAGCAATTAACTCATCAACTACTAGCTTACAGTACTCATGAACGTCAGAAGGCTTACTCCCTCCATAGTAAATACCTACCGGAAACACATCACTCCGGAAGGGTCGAATTACCCTACCTAAGATGGGCCACATGTGAGTGTTCACTTTCTTATAAATAGGCACCCCATCTATTGCCAACTGCACGTCAACGTTCTCAGGCACAGATTCTGCATTACTCGGCAGAAGTTGGCGCATTTTTCGTTCTAAACCTATGTGAACGTACTCACAGCTGCCCATCGGTACAACCTTTAAGTCGTACGTTGCCTTCAACAGCCTCTTTTCGTTGGTTGGCAAGTCCGGTATGAGTGGCCTAATTATGTAAATTAATTCGCGCAAAGGAGCGTTTTAAGTGGTTTCGCACGGTCCATTCTCGCAACGACTGAACATAGCTATTCTGCTCCGTTTCCGTGCTAACAGCCTCCTCGATAACTTCCTCGTCCTCCTCCTCTTCGTCTCCTGTAAGAACCCAATCATCATCACTTACTGTGGACAACGACTCCAGAATATCATCACTTAATTCACTATCAGAGACGTTTTGGCTCTCTAGTTCTGCATTTATGACCATATAGTCGGCTTCCGCTCTCTTCTTCATGGCCTCTTCCACAGCTAACAATTCCTCCTCAAAATACTTTTTCAAACGGCCGTTTCACGTACTCCTGGATTCACCCTTAAACATTGTTAGCAAAAACCGTAAAGATAAGAAACATTAAAAGGAATAACAACAGAAATATTATGGAATAGCAGTGAAATAGCAGTGGATTTGTCAGGCAGTAGTTGCAGTACGTTTACACGTTGCACGCCACGCACGTCAAATAATGCGGTTACGCGCGCGGACGGATGTCGCAATGCGCTTAAAGTGGCCAACCAATCAGATGTCAGATTGCATTATTGCGGCAACCAATTACGTTACAGCATCGCGTATATCTAGCACTAGCCTGTGAACGTGTATCTATTAGATATCTAGTTGCTACTAGGGCGGGTGGTGTATTGATGGGAGCAGCGATAATTCGCAAAATATATACTACTGACAAATGACGACAAAAAACTTGAAATGCAAGGACAATTCATTGAAAAAATTAAAAATGGTCAAGGAATTATTTATGAAAAAATTAGCAGAGTACAAAAGGTTTCATTAAGCTGCATGTTATGCTAAAAAAAAAAATAATTTAAAAATGAAATAAAAAGTTGTTTTTTAAAATTGAGCTAACTAAGATAAAAAAGCCAGCAATTATGCTCGCTTCGGCGGTGCATTTACTAAAATTGGAACGATGTAAAGAAGATTGGTATGGCCCCTACGTAAGGATGACACTCAAAATCGCAAGCGTTCTATTTATACATTTTTCATTCTCACATCAATATCCATCATTAAATTAGCCTAGTCTCCCCATGTGCACATGGCTAAATTCATGAATGCCATCGTGATATGTCCCCTCTAGTACTGGCTAATGGGATGTAAAGAGGGATGAAAGGCGTCAGTTCTTTTGACAGTAAGTGGAAGAACGAGAACTGCCAAGTTGGAATAAAAAGTGAAAAATGCGTCGGCCGGGAATTGAACCCGGGCCGCCCGCGTGGCAGGCGAGCATTCTGCACACTTAATACCGTCTGCCTCTTGTTGACAATCCACTTCAGCTATTAACTCATCTTTACCTCTCTTCGGCACTCACTGCTACTGTCCCCATTAAGCCCACCCATTAGTTTGCCTATTAACTCTAACGAGACAATCACGAACCCTTGTAACGTTTCCCACCGGAATCAACCATGGAATCCGGTGCGACATGTCGCGCATTTTTAGGCCGGATTTATGCGCGATTTTGTCACCTATGTCGCGCCGGAATCCGCTCCGACAAATCGGGGCGGAATCTGTGGCGAAAAGTCGCGACTGAGGACGACCGAATATAGGTACTTTTTAGCTTAATGCGAGCAAACCCCCTATAACGGTATGAATGCGAAGCCGGTTGATATATTATTAGAAATGTTTATTAGAAAAATAATATTACAGAAATCGTTAAAAAATCTTGTGGTGGTGTATCCATTTCTTATACTTCTCTGGAGGGTCCGAGCGTAGGGTCTATATGAGAAAATGAAGTGACATAAGTAATATCTCGAACCTCTGTCATCATCATTTGGGGGCTCATCCCTTGCTCATCTTTTTCAGTACGCATCCCACGACCGCTTAAAGCGCCTGCGTACTGCCTCCTCCAATTGGGAAACATCCACTGGCTCCCCCTTCCAAAGACCGTAGGTCTCTGAAGTGCAAGTGATCAGAATTATTATGATGAAACGTACCGCGTATCGTGTCGTAAAGGCGCTTTAAGAGGTTAATATCCCTCTGCATAGCACGTTGCCCCTCCACCAATGCGTAGGCTGCGTAAACTCTCTCGTCGTTTGCATCGGCAAAACG
>JAYGXS010002281.1:0-10806 GCA_036362985.1 Ligula intestinalis | reverse complement strand
TGCTGAGCACGTTTGTGTGTTCTACAATTGATGTGTGTGGGATTACCTGAATAGTTTCGTGTCTGATGGCATATTATGTATCGGCACCAGGCAACTGATAGGCTTGGATAGTGATCTGCTGCTGAAGGTAAGATATAGAGAAAGGTCGACTGTCCAGCGCTTTGAACTCCATATTTGTCACATCAAAATCTCAAGAACTAAAAACAATGTTTACCAATATTTAATCAGGAAAATATAGACTATCACATCGTGTGGTTGTTTTTTAATGGCTCATTTGTCACATACTTCGCGTTTTGCTGTAGCATGTGTAAATCAAGTCGGCGATTGAATGTTTCCGCAGACTGTGACATACCAATCGCCTCAGGTAGGTAAATCCACCGGTCCGATAAAAGAAAAAAATACTTCCTCACATCCAATCATCCTTGGGGCACATACAGATTGAATCGCTTAAAGCTATTATGGTGCGCTAAACATTACGGCCGCCATCCCCTATTCTGGATAATTTTTTTGCCGAATTGAACGCTATGGGAAAAAACAGATAATAAAAGAAATTTTGTTTTTCAAAACCATAATTTATCCGTAGCCCTTGTCCTGAGCTTGCGCTTGAGGAAATCTAGGTAAATTTGCAGTCATTCAAATAAGTCCTTTCTTAAATTACGTCGGTTAACCAACATTGCACTCCATCTTTTGACTTGTGCCGTCATCGACTGTTAATTAATCAAAATAATTTCTAAGACAATTAGAGGCTATTCTTCGTAGCTCTGCTTGCGTGTTTCACAATTTCACGTTGTACATAATAAATGGTTAACGGGGGGCAGAAGGACTTCATCAAGACCTTGTTAGGCGTCTTTTCATTGTCAGCTTCAGTAGGCATCGAAAATGAAAAACAGCCAGACGTAGACAGGTATTTGTTTCTGCTGCCGAGTTTGGACGAAGCAAGGAAAGACTGGTTCCCGTGTCAGCAGTTCGTTCTTCGACTTCTAGTTTAGCTTACTGGAGTTGCTGATGTGGCCAACTTGGGCTGAGGGAAGTCCATCACACAGGTTGTGTCAGTACCTGAGGTAAACAGAAATTTTATCATCAGTGTTGCTATGCCTGTTCTTCAGAGTGTGCTTGGTCTAGCTGGCAAAATTGGTTTCTTCCATTTATCGAGCGATGAAGCTTGTATGTCTGCTGTTCCATTCGCTGGTGAAAGCTTAAACTTATCATTCAGCATAGAAGCAAAAGACAAAGTCACATTTCCTATATGTTAAGCAACGAAAGTGTTTCGACAGAAATAGGCTCAGGCAACAACCTCATCCTGTGTGATAGTGAAACCTTGTACCTCAAAACGGCAGTGACGGGGACGGTCGTAGCAGATGGCAATAGATACTCTGGTTTTGCTAAAATGATGCCAGGCGTGCGGGTGTTGCCGCCACACCACCCCTGACTGCCTATGCATCAGACCCGAGTCTCCCCAAATAAACATAAATATAATGCTTTCAAAACTTATTGCTGATTTCCATTTCACCAATTGCACAACCCGTGTGGTGCCACTTAGATAGGCTAAAGGGCAGTGAATTTTCCCATGGTTTCACGTACAAGCAGTTTTTTAAAAATTCAATCTTAATTAGAGTGAAATTTACGAGTTTTTCATCGACATGTGACAATATACGATGCATGGGAATTATTTATCAAGATAACATGCTTGCCGGAGCAATTACTATTTGCTCAGCTGGTTCCACTAGCACTCCTACTGGAAGTAATGGTAATTACGACCATTTTGCTTTACTATTTTTGTTGCTCAACTTAAAAAGTAGATGAATCCGTGCCTGCGAAAGTGGTCCACTCGTTAAAGACCGAGCTTTGAGCAGTTTGCCCTGTTTTCCCCTCGCAAATACCGATGCCCTGTTGTACTTAAAAGTAAGGCCGACAAGTAGCATTCCTCCTCATGTTCTATCGTCTTCTTCCTGTGTTATCCCTCGGTATGAGTGGAGTTACTTCTTTGTCCAAAACCCGACGAAACTAATTAAGGGATTGCACGTGTTGCCTGCCGTCGAAGAGGGCATTTTTTTCTGGATGCACTTAGAGAAAATTAAGCTGACGTAATAGGCCATACGGATGAGTATAGCTCCATTTTATGGTATTATTGAGCTTGTTTTCTGAGAAACTTTTTTGCGAATCAAAAACGCCTAGCATAACTTCGTGGTCGTCGACGAGAATAATAATAACAATAGTAGTAGTATATATGAGGCCCGGCTGGCCCCACGTTACCGACTTATTGCTGTGGTAAAAATAAATACAGAATTTGTTATCACAGGAACTGTACTAACAAGAGACATGAGTAGTATTCTACACATATTAAATCACATGTGATTCAAAGCGGGCAGTTTTTTAAAACAATATTCAACAATACATGGTAAATTTTGCGAACTGAGAAAATAAACAGTGAAAGCTTATTCCTTTAAGAAAAACCAAAGGCTAAGTTTAGCCAATCCCTGATTTCAAAAAAATATGGGAGACAAAAATGTTTCTGTTATTAATATGAAGTAAAAATAATATGACCCAGAGATTGGATAGTGATGCTGATGGATTCGGAACGTTTCTTGTCGTGGAAGATGCAGCATAATGGGGGTGCTACGTCTGTGTTTAGCTATGCGGGAACAAGCCTGGCCGAACCAAAGAGGAGACGGCATATGTCACGAGAACATCACTTACTCTGACGAAGCAGTTTGCCAAGACCACCGAAAAATTGCTGAAAACATCAAATACCGCGATGATCATCGACAGATACCTCGAAGACCACCATTGGGGTTGGAAAACGGAGAAAAGATGGTAACATTGGGAAATGAAGCCTAACTGTACCGAGGATAGTGTAAGAATATCAACAAACAAATTTTTTATTATCCAGGGAGCCTTTTCAAAGTCTAAACGTAGCTAGTTTGGTGAGAAAAATGACACCAAGTACATTATATCTTCTATATGGCAATGTTAACGTTATTTTCCTTTAAAATTCAATAACGTAGAAGCTAGCATTGTGGGATGCGGAAGAGTCTATCCAGCAACATGAGATAGGAGTATCCCACCTGTTACGAACTACTAAATACGAACAAAGCCTTTTGAAGATAAACAGTACATGCTTATTTTATGTCTTATTTAAAAGCTTTCAAGTTAAATCAAGGCATACTTAACCGAGTAAAACTAAGAGGCAGTTCAATGCCACTACAACTAGAGTTCGAAAGGAGGATAATTCCATTTGAAAGCATATTTTGAAAAAACATTTGAACAGTTTGATGGAGAGCTACACCTTGATAAAATTATCATACAGAAGTTGCGAGTGACGTAAAGTTGATCTGTCTGACTGAGACCTTAAATTCATGGAATATTAGGGCTAGTGTTAACGTAAAACAGGAAGCATAGGCTGGCTTCCAGTCCTACTACACGCATAAATTAAGTATTCGCTAACTGGAATGTGTGTGACCAAACCTAAATCATGGAATGTAGCATGTCAAACGGGAAATCTATAGGCAGCCTGTGTGGTTTGTTCAGGAAACTTAATAAGCAAGGCCAATACCAAAGCCACGGCACAAAGTGCAATCTGACGTCAGAGAACCCATTTGGATGAAGCCTCGACTGGTTCCTAAACTGGGAGTTAAAATTGAGCCATGACAAAGCCGCCAAAAATATTTCGCATTAATTTATCTACACCAACGCCTAGGTGTCTATTTTTCATGCTAGATGAGCTGAAAGTGCACAAAGATAAATTTTCCCCCGACATTTGCTCTCTAACAGGAACTGAGCTGTCTGATAAGATGGATGACCACGAAGTGGCACTCCCCCCATTTATTTTGCTTCGAAGATATTGGAGAGGTCTTCAAGGAGGAGAAGGTATAAGTTAAGATACTATGGACTACTAGTCTCACACAAAACAAACTGGTTTTCTTGCAGTACAAGGACCATCTGGCTTACTATAAAGGTACCGAAATCACACAGCCTGGAAGTTCTGACCGTCAACTGACCAAACAGCAGTGATCCCGAGGCTGATGCTGATCTGCTGGCTGAGTTAGCAAGCTTAATGGCTCAATAGCATTGAGGAGTTGCAATCCCTACCCCCTCTAGGTCGAAGTGATCCAGTCGTACCTCATTGGGATTATTCAATATTTTCGGTACCTGAGCAGCACACCAGGGTTAGGGTGAATGTTTGGCGTGAGTACTTTGATCAAATCAAGGCCAAAGTCAAAAACATCGATTGAGAATCGGCATTTTCCGGCAATACGTTTGGTTATTTGAAATGATTCAGGAAGTTATTGCCTACAGTCTGAAGAGGTTATTAAATAGCGAATTTTGTGGAAGAAGTCCTTGCGGATGGTAATCGTGTTTCCATTGATGCATACAATGTGCAGAGAAGCCTCCTCAAACGACTTATCTTAAGGACATGCCTACATTTTGAAAATGATTTACAGGAGCGTGCAGTTACAAATCCGAAGTTATTACATGACTACTAAGGAACGACTACACGAAACCAGACCACTTCCGCTTTCGAAGGAAAGCGACGCAGTAGAACGTAGTGAAAAAGGAGCAAAAGGTGAGCATCGCTCACAATTCATTTAATCGATCTTTGCGGTTGAAAGCGGATTCATCCCTCCTAACTGTGGCTTAGACGATGTTCCAAGGATTGATTTTGTATCTTTTGCCGAAGTTAGTCAGGAGTTTTCGGCACTAACTGACAAGATATCACCTAATCCCGGTGATATTCTATCAAAATTACCCAAAAACCTTGCTGAGGAGCTAACTCAACAGCTTTATATGCTTTTCCATACCTGGTTTGAAGCTGGTTGTTTACTCGCCGATTGGAAATCTACAGAGATCACACCGATTTATGAAGGCAACAGAAATGTTTCCGCAACAGATTATTGACCAACTTACCCTACTTTAATCTGTTGCAAATTCATAGAAAAGTTTTAAAGCGAGAGCTGATGGGGTTCCTTGAAAAGCAAAAACTACCAGATGTTCTATCAGATGCGCAACATGAACGCTGTACTCGAGCAGTTTATGGGGGAAATCCGCTTCAAGTAGTCCATGTTGATTTCAAGGAGGCATTCCCACACCAAATACATCTGCACAAACTCAGCCAAATCGATATTAGATTAAATATGCTGAAATTGATTCGAAATGTCCGTCTTGGTCGCTCCCAAACCGTCCATATGGGCAACTAGCAGTCGGCAGAGGTTGTGGTCGAGAGTGGTGTCCCAGAGGCACTATCCTAGGTCCTATGCTGTTCACTATGCACGTTAAGGACTTCATATATGAACAAGATTGTAATTTCGGTTTGTTTTTCGACGATATTTACATTTGGAACGTTATCAGAAATGCAGCTGTCGAGGAGCAGTTGCAGCTTAGTCTAAACCGCCTTCAAACTTAGTGCACAAGCTGACGTTTTCCGTTTAATTAGAAAAAATGCAGCAATTTACAAGTTGGCCAACCCGGTTCTTAGAAGCCCATGGTTTTCAGCCAAAATGGCCTTCGAATGCGAGAAGTGTACACGCAGAAAGAGTTGGGACTGTGGATCACGACGTCACTTGACCCTCGCTGCATTGTACAAAAGTAGCCAAGTTTGCGATGCCCGTTCTTTATCTTATCAAAAGGGTCCCTTTACCTTTGATAAAGACTGCTTCGCTAAAGTCTTTGAAACATTTGTGCGGCTGAAACTGGAGTTCGCTATCCAAGCGTGGAGACCCTGGACAGCCTCCAGCTCACCGCAGTATCGATTATCACCGCCAAATCGCCGACAGCTAAAGACAGCTTATCAATACCATTGAGCAAATGTAAAACGCCAAATGTTTTTTTCTGTCAAGGTAACGTTCATTCTTCCCCACTTTCTGTAAATTTTGATTTCTATTAGGCAGATGAAAAACGCGAACGTTTCCTCTGTAACGGTGACGTTCATTCGCCACCGTTCTCGTTAGATTGTGTTATGGACAACCCTGCAAGATTTCCAGGCTGAACCGTATCGCGGCTTTCACTTATTCATTATTTTTATGTTGCCCTCTTCCTTACTAGTCCAATTATCAGCACCAATGTACTATGCTGTCAGTCGCGCTTCACAAGCGCTTCATTTTTCGATTTTACTACTCAGTATATCTGAATTTTCAACAAAAGCATCTCTCTATGGAAAAATACAAGTATCCTTTTTACCCGTTTTTCATGCTCGTGGATATTTAAAGTGAATAACATGACGTTGCAGTTTTAATTAGCTGGATATCTCCAGCTTTCGTCACAGCCATGACCAGTAAAGATGCGTTCTAGCAGTGCATTGCGTTAGCAACGGCCCATTCTCCCATTTATTATGTGCTGCTTGTTTGCGTTTTTTTTAAATCGGCGTCGTCTATATTATGGCTTCCTGCACCTCCTGACAACGTCCTCCGCCGAAAGTTTACCTCACGCAGACTGCGGTGTCGATTCATTCCTTCAAAACGGCAAATCTTACTTTGCTTAAGCCTCCTTGTCCTGGCAACGCTCAGAACTACGAACTAATTTACCGACCTGTGGTCATTCGCGATCGTGTGCTCATTTATCTCCACCAATGGTGGCTACTTAAAGTTTTTACTGACGTTGATCATGTACCATCCATTCCCTTCCGATCGCTTCCTGTCCTTTCCTTTTGTGTAAGAATGCTGGCAGTCGTGCCCAACAGAGCCCCTTAACGTTCAGGGTATTACCTCGAAATGAAATCAGATATCATCACCCTGGTTATCTTCATGCTAATGCTTAGTCAAATAACCGTTTTACTTACGTGGAACAAGCCATCTTTCTCCCTTCCACCTACTGCTGACTAAAAATGCGTTACATTTGGCAAGTAAGATTTCATCAGATGCGACAAACTTCAACTGAACTCAAAAGCATCTCTTTCATACGCGTAATATAAACTGAGCCCGGACCTGTGGCTGGATATCCTTCTACAGCTCATTGAAAAATACTGTCCACGTTATACTAACCAACAAGAACAAACGGCCTTGTCATGTACGAAAACAATTTGATAGAAAATATATTTAATTAAGAATATATTGTGTTATCTGTAAATATTGTTTTCAAAGGCTCTGCCTCTCTCCCCTATATACACTGACTATACTGAATTATAACAGGGTTGCCCGACACTTCAACCATTCCCAAAATACAAAGGTGTTAATTAAAAAGCATGACGCTTCAAACAATCCTGGATTTTGATAAGAATTTGCTCCTACATCCAAAACGCCGGTAACTATAGGGATAGTGCCGCAGAAATATAACCTATAAACGCCATTTTCTATGTAAGGAACAATCACAGCTCTTTGAAATAGCTGCAGGCAAGGATAAAATCTGAATGCGTTTTGCAGTTCTTTCGATCACTCCAGACGCACGACACAAGGTTCCCTCGGACCTTCATAGTAGAATTGATGAATCTAATGGGGAAGCAATAACATATTTTCCGAAATTTGTATCCCAAGGGCATAAGAGAAAGTAAAGGCTACAAAATTTCCTGCACCTGACCAGATTTCACACAAGCTTACAAAATAACGTGTCAGTCAGCTTTCTGTACGTCTGTCAGAGATTTTTTAAACACATTTGATTCCGGAACAGTTCTTTTCGATTGTGAGTTCGTGCATTAAAATAGCCTATGCAAAGACAGTAGTTGGGATCCAGAGAAAGTTAGAAGACCATAAGCGCGATATTAATCTTGATTAAGTTCATGGAGAGGGGCACTTATCTTGAATTGGTTTAATTCCTACACGCTAATCCTCCGTTACCAAATTTCTTACCATAAATTTATTGCAATTTTCCCAGAGCTCACGATCATAAGCACGGGTTGAATATGGCCTACATTTACTTTCAAAAGGCCTATGAAACTATGTGATAATATTGAGCGCTGTAAAAACGAGACCGAATAGGAATCAGAGGTAATTACTTAAAATGGATGGGTAGAACTCCACAGGAGATGCGAACTCGGCGAGAGCAATCTTCGAATTCTGAACGGGGAGATCGTCCATGTCCCGAGGTCACTCCTCTGGAGAAAGCCGATAACACTAACAGCCTAGTCGGGATAGAAAACAGTCCGTCTCCATCAGCACCGACAGCCCCCTGCATGCAATCTCACGCAAGAGGCAACCGCCTGCATAAAGTGGTGAATAAGTCTAAATTGAGCTTTCTTTACACTAATGCCCAAAGTCTTCCCTCAAAAATTGATGAACTCAAGGCAGTACTTTCGGAGCGGAAACCTGATATAGTTGCCATAACGGAAACATGGCTAAAAGCAGAAATAGCAGATTCGGAGATTTCGATTCCAGCATACCAGGTTTTCCGCAAAGACCGCCAAAACCGACAAGGAGGTGGGGTTGTCGTGTATGTCAGAACTGAAATCTCTGTTGTAGAAAGAGAACACACTCTAGCCCTAGAGTATGAGTCCATCTGGTTAAAGATCAAGAAGGCGAATTCACAGAACCTTGAATTTCTGGCCATTTACCGGCCACCAAACATTCTGAGTGGAGCCGACGACTCACTCCTTGGTCTGGTGAAGGAAGCTGCTAGCCACCAGGAGGTTCTCATCGTTGATGACTTCAACGTCCCTGCAATTGAATGGAACAACCTGACAGTTGAGGCGGCGTCAACTTCCTTTAGTTCCAAATTAATGGATCTCACGCTTAACCTGTCTCTAGTTCAGAACGTTAAGGGCATAACCAGATTTCGAGAAAACCAGCGGGCTACCTGTTTGGATCTCATTTTTACGAAGGATTCGTCCTACATAGATGAAGTTCATTCAAGTTCTCCGCTCGGTAAGAGTGATCATACGACGCTAATGTGGGATTACTCACTCCATACTCAACGGCTGAGGAAAACGGAGGACCAGCCAAACATATGGAAGGCAGATTTCAATTCAATGAAGAATGCACTATCGACCGTAAATTGGGACTGCCTACTCAAGGGGGATCTGGAGGATTGGAGATCACTCAAGAGGGTTGCATTAGATCTGCTTAAGCGCTTTTGTCCGGTCAAGGTACACAAGACGACTAGTCGTCCTGCCTGGTTGACGAGAAACCTTAACAGGCAACTGAAGAAGAAGAATAGGAAATGGAAGTTATTCAGGAAAACTGGGTTGCCAGTACACCTCGAGGAATTCCGACGCCAAAGAAATGCAGTAAAAAAATCAATTCTCCAGGCCAGGAAAAACTATGAATCAAGAATCCTCCAACAGGCCGAAGAAAAGCCCAAAATTCTATTCCGCTATATTAACAGTAGATTAAAAAACAAGGATCCTGTCGCAGTACTTAAGAATGATAATGGCGGAGAAGTCGTTGAGAATGACGAGAAAGCCGAGTACTGTAGCCGGTTCTTTGCCTCGTCATTCACTAGGGAAACCGAGCTTCAATTAGATAATGCCAACAGTGCTGTTGCAAACGCTGGTCCAGCACTTCATTCTCTACTATTTCCAACATCTGTAGTTGAGAGGGAGCTGCAGAGCCTCAAAGAAGCAAAGTCATCCGGTCCAGACAATATACCAGACAAGTTCTTGAAAGAATTGGCAAGCGAACTCTCAGAGCCCCTAGCACATATCTTTCGTTCTTCATTTGAACTAGGAAAACTGCCATCTGAATGGAAAATGGCAAATATTTACCCGATATACAAGGGTGGAGCCCGAACGAGGGTTAACAATTACCGGCCCGTCAGCCTAACTTGCATTTGCTGTAAGGTGATGGAAACGATAATAAAGAAGACGACAATGGAGTTCTTGGAGGAGAACAACATACTGTCAGGGCTCCAACACGGCTTCAGAAAGAACCATTCCTGCCTATCCAGCCGTCTACTCTCCACTGAGCAGTGGACTCGCGCACTAGATGAAGATGGTAAGGTTGACGTCATCTATACGGACTTCAAGAAGGCATTCGACAGCGTCCCACATAAGCGTCCTATGTATAAATTGTCAAAAATTGGCATAAAAGGAAACCTGCTGGCATGGATCACATATTTTCTCACAGGGCGATCGCAAACTGTGTGCATCGGTGACACAAAGTCAAACCCTACATATGTTCTGAGTGGCGTCCCCCAAGGCTCTGTCTTAGGGCCACTGCTCTTCCTCATCAATATCAACGACTGTGTCAACGATCTGGGTTGCAGCGCTATCATGTTTGCCGATGACGTAAAACTCTGGAGAGCCATCAGGTCTGACGCCGATAGGAAAGCGCTTCAAGAGAGTCTTCATCGACTTAGCTGCTGGTCTGCTCGTTGGCATTTAAACTTCAACATTAGTAAGTGTGTGGCTTTTAGACTCCGTACTAGAAGGACTGATGACGAGGATGATTCCTTCCAATACCTCCTCGATGGGCACCCGCTTTCAAATGTGAACGAACAAAAGGATCTCGGTGTTCTGATAAATTCCTCGCTCAAATCATCTACTCAGTGTGTAAAGGCAGCTAAACGCGCGACACAGGTGCTGTTTGCGATAAGGCGGGGATTCGTAAACATTGACAAGGAGCTCTTCAGGAAAACCTACGGAGCGTTTGTTCGGTCCCACTTGGAGTATGCTGTCCAGGCCTGGCGTCCGTGGTTCAAGAAGGATTATCTGCACCTGGAACGAGTGCAGGCGAGGGCTACGAAGATGGTCAAGAATCTTGGTCATCTGCCTTATGAAGACAGACTGACCGAACTTGATCTTTTCCCTCTCAATTATAGGCAACTCCGCGGGGACCTCATACAAACCTACCGAATTGTTAGAGGCCGAGACTGTGCCCTAGAATTTGATGATTTCTTCGAATTGGCTCGGACTGACCATCTGCGAGGTCATCCTTTTAAACTACA
>JAYGXS010002280.1:0-10809 GCA_036362985.1 Ligula intestinalis | reverse complement strand
GTAGCAGCCGGTAATGTTGGCACACAATATTACCAGCAACATTTAAGCGGACTAGAATGGCTATTTCTGGTTCATTAGCCGTCGTCAGCCAGTCATATCCAGACCCAGGTGGGGTCCCATCCGAGCCTCAAACTCCCAAACCGTTTGATCAGCGTCAAAGGCCATATCCATTGAGCCACTAGCTCGTTGCCTTGCTGGTTGAGTTCGGGAGATATTGGGTCTGCGTATGACTGGCTGATGACAGTTGATAATCAACAAATGGCTATTACACTCTTCCTTGTCTTTACCGATCATAGTATTTGCCTATAATACCAGCTGCTATGGCTGACAGGGCTTGTGCCGAAACACAAGACAGGGCAAGACAGATTAGTACCATCAGCAGTCGGGTGAACCTTCACCAACGAGTGTCAATATCCCCCGACATAAACCGGCAACACAACGAACTCGTGGCTCAATGGTGAGGGTGTTTAACTCTGATCAAAAAGGTCGTGAATTTGAGGCTCGGATGGGACACCACCTGGGTCTGGAAATGACTGGCTGAAGACGGCTAATGAACCAGAAATGGCCATTCTAGTCCCCTTAAATTTTACCGGGTTATATTGTGTGCCAACATTACCGGCTGCTACAGCTGTTAGAGCTTCGGTCGAGGTCCAAGGCAGTGAGGAACAGAAGAGTTCCGTTAGCAGCCGGGTGAACGTTCATCAACAAATTAGGACATCGTTTCTTTCGGGGATATTTTTATCGAGTATTATGTCTGTTTAAGTAAACTTGAACAAATTGCAACTGGAATTGTTTGCGACTCATTGTTGATTTTTATAGTACTCACCGCTGATAAAAAACTTACAACCCCACGAGGTTGTGTTGGGAAGGATGCTGCAATGGTTCCGGGTGGAATGTTGTAACGAACAGACGGCCCTTATTTGGTCTAGAAATTTGGCTGAGGATTTTGTTATCGAGCTTGTTATTGCTTGAAATAATGCACTCCTTGGACGCAAATCGGCAAATATATTCGCTGGTGTAATTTTCTTTCCGTTGACATGGATATGAAGTTATTTGTGATCACAAAAATATCCTTATTTTATCTGCTGATAAGTAGACCGAAGTCGGAGCAGCTCAAGGCAAATAGCTTCACGCTCCATTGCACTATTTCATCCATTGGCGTATTTACCGCGCATCAAAACTCCCTAAACGTATTTTTATGCTTCATAATATGATCAGGCTTCCATCGGATGGGTGGTCAATACTGATTGTGGCTGCCTTGTTTCGGCAAACACCAATCAGAAAAGCGGTAGAGGACAAGCGAGTTAGCAGCCCTACGTTAGTCTGTTTGATCGAGAATGCACCGTTTACTGTGATAGGTACTTTCAGCTAGGTTTCTCCTATGCGTGTATCACTTCAAACTTTGAAAATGCAGATTAATTCTCCTTGCCGTTTTTACGTTCTTCGTCAGTGCTTGCTGCAGTTTCAGAATCTGCACTGTGTTTCTGTTAAAAGTCCCTGCTGTATATGTGTTTTTAGGCGGACAAGGATAAAACTGTTTCTTGCAGTGCCGAGAAAAAGGCTGCCACTAATAGAGTGAGCCAAAGCTATTTGCTGTATCGGAAAGAGAACGATCCCAAAATCACAAGTCAGGCAAGACGAAATAACCGGAAAAGCTTAACTGAGCCAAAGTAGCTTAACAGCAGCCGCTGCAAGCGCTGACTACAGAAACCAGTCGAGTCGGTGGAAAAATGTCAGTCCGCGCGGCTTTAGTGCAGCTTGTCGAGTCCTCAGCCAATCAGAAGAGGGTGCAGTTTTGGCATCAGAGCTCGCGAGGGATCAACTTGCTTCAGGCGTCAGCAGCGGGGCGTGCAAAAGTACGAGAGTATGAGTCAACGCTGGGCACGCGGATATTCGAATGCCTGAGGTGTGAGAACGAGATGAATCAGGGCAGCACCCTCGAATTCAGGCTGCCACAGAGTTTGCTTGTGAAGCAAACATGCCCGGAAGTAGAGGTCGATGCATTTGCACAGTTTTGACGGTCTCACGCAGTGAAAGCGGATGAGAGGTCAAACTGATGGTACCGGTTGCTGTTTTCGATGCAATGTGGTAATAACCGACGAATAGAAAGCGTAAAAAGGCTGTCACTCAAACGCTCTACGCACTGCACTGTCAATCACTCCAACCATTTGAAGGATGCCACAACGGGGAAGTATTCAAATAATTCTGCAGCCTATTGGAGCAGGCTGAAGTGAAAGCTCCATGAGCGAGTACTAGTCCATGCACGAGCCATATGAGAATACATTGACGAATTGCAGTACAGACGCTGGTATGGACTGCACTCGATTGGTCTAATGCAGGCATACAATCCATCTCTCTCCCATATAGCAACCGCATATCCTGTGAAAGGTACGGAGGAAAACATTGGTGGCGGGAAAACTGCGGACTAGCAAGCAGAATGAAGCTGGGCACATTTAGTTGCATATATAAAGTCCTTAAAACCAAAATATCGAAGACGCTGTATATTTGTTGGAATGCCGATAAGTTGCTAAATGTTACCAAATATTTCCGTAAAGAACGTGTATTATGGGATGTATGGATCCGAGACGCCTTAT
This sequence comes from Ligula intestinalis, assembly GCA_036362985.1. NCBI lineage: Eukaryota > Metazoa > Platyhelminthes > Cestoda > Diphyllobothriidea > Diphyllobothriidae > Ligula > Ligula intestinalis. The sequence goes on along the minus strand of JAYGXS010002280.1, from coordinate 8,215 downwards.
CGGCTAACGGAAACCGGACAGGAATTATCGTTGTCAAAGGCTGTAAGTACTCCTAAATAGTTAGTAAAAGGTTCCGCATGGAAGGAGGGTGGTCGCAGCGTACCTTATGTGTTGAGTACCACAACCTAGCCTATAAAAAGTAGTCACATGTCACTTATGGCTCCCGTGCACGGATGCAATGTAATATGTGGGTAAGATGTGTCGTACCTTCGTGGTGGGTAAGACAACACTCGTCTGTGCATGTATCACACTATTCTACCGTTACCTCTGACGAAGGGTTAGCGACAGAATCCGAAACGTTAGACAAATAAACTTTTCGCTCTATCGATCATATCTTCGTCTTCTGAACACAACCTTGCCTACAAACTGTAGGCGCATATCACGAAAGAATTGCGTAGAAGGTCAATGTAATGTGTGGATGAGCTGTATCTCCCCTTTGTCTTGAGTGAAAAATCTTAATGTGTAAAAATTTTGTCCCAAGCTACTAAAGATTTCTGAGGTGGAGGCCATGTAATATGTGGATAACTGTGTCGTACCTTTGTGGTGGGAGGCACAGTCGACGCTAAAGTAATAAACCCAAACCTGTTTACTAATACGAAATAATTAGGCAGCTATACAAAGTAAATGGCCTTGTAAGCCTGACTGTTTCCGAAAGAAGATCATAACTATATTCGCCCTTTTCCTCAAGTCAACACAGATTTATTCAACGTATTTCAAAAACAAATTCCAAGATTATGGAAATAACACCCACGAATTGCATTCTGGCTGGAGATCATACAACTATGTAAATGTAAGCGGCTATCAGCACACTACACTGATCTCAATTAGAGAAGATTACCCATTGCATACAATGATAACCAACATTCTGAAATGTGCTGTTACTGCGAAACCAACTGCTGAGGTTCTGTTGTAATATTTTCTATCCTACAACCTGATCCCTGCTCAATCTTGCATCCATTGGGCGTAAGGGCACAACGAGATGGTGTTCTCCGTAAATTCGATCACTTAGCGCCCTACTACCATTGTTATCTATTCCGAATCCAACTGACAGGAAAGTGAATCCGCGACTCAATGGTAATGGCGTAAGATTTCGAATTAGCAGGTCGCGGATTCAAGTGTCAGCTGATGCAATGCCGGAGGTTTTGCAAAAGTCACTGATTACAGATAAAAGGCCAGACAGGGCTGTTCAATTCCCACATGTCTCTGTTGACAACGCTGTTTTGCCTATCAATTGAAAAGTCTACGGCAACAAGGGGAGCATGAGCTTCATTGGCCAGAGCCAATCACTGGGGTCCGCTACGCGATCGGTGTGAAATTATCCTGGGATTTGGCTGGTACTGAACCATCGACTACACTCTCGCTTCGCTTAAGATTTATCGTCCCATTTTGTTGGCCTTTCTGATTTATGCGCTTAAAAAGTAAAATGTGCATTTTGAAACAGCCTACCTCAACCGAGCAACCGACCTCTCATCAATAGCGCCATGATGCGGTGCATTAAAGGGACAGCCAAAGTCTACCACTAAGGCCGGTGAACCGAGAAGTGTTTGGTCTTACGTCATCGCAACGGATATTTTCCGTTTGACGTCCACTTCCTTAGAATCCCTTCAGAGTGTGAAATAGCCATTTCTCAGATGACAACGACGACGTTTCTAACGATGATGGATACCTTTCCCTCATAATTTCGTTAGCTTTTCAGATGGCAGGAGTTTCTTTGGTAGCGCACGTGCAAAAGCAGCTTTTGTAGCCCCACTTATGTACCCCCTACTCCCAGCACTTTTCCTGCGAAAACGGTGGTTATAGAGTTTTGTGAGGTGGGGAAAAAGGATGGACAGAGAAGAAAATTTTAAGAAGAAAGTGTAAAGTGAAAAAAATTAGCCGAAGTTTCTTCTCGCGGCCGCTGGGAGCAGGCTATTCCACATGTAAATTGAAGGTGTGAGCGGCGCATCGCGCCGCGGACTATACTAATCTAACTCCAGAACGGTAAGTTGGACCACAGGTAAGTTGAAGTAGACGGCTTCCTACCCGCCATTTTTAATTTTTCAGGAAATTCAAGAAACCTGCAATTTGATGATCGGGTTTTTTCGCAATAAGTTATATTATAATACGGATTAGGAAAATCTGCAGACATAAATCAATAACAGATTTCAAATACAGTAAAATAAAATGCATTGAGAATTTATTAAATTATATAACACTGCGTTTCCTAATTTCCCGCCCATAGCCACCGTGTTCGTAGGATAACATGCAGAAATTCATTGAGTGAGCATGTAAATATAAATAAGAACATTCGCGTGCTACCAAGTAAACTCCTTCCTATCAGATTTTGATTAGATATGGAACATTCTTAAAAAAAGAAAAAAGAACAATATTAGGATGTGTAAGAACAACAACAAAACACAAAACCAGTTTTGTGTGCACAAAAGAATCTCGTACAAGCCCCCAACTTGGCATGGCCAACGATTACCGTACTGACTGCACATTTCCGCGCTCTGATTGGACCCTGCATGTAAAGAAAGACAAACTATCGACTTTTAAATTTAAACCTCCTTTGTAACTGTTTGGCCTGATGAGAAGTTACTGAAAGCGTTCGCTCGCCAAGATTGTGTTCTGAATTATCAAATGGGAATTTTCGCAACTTTGAAACATCCCTTTATTACGCCAGCGCAAAGAGCTTAATGACTAATCAATTATACTCTCAAAAGAAGCGAGAAAATTAGAGCTCGAATTGAGTTGTTATTGGTATTATGGAGATCCTTGTGAGGTATTTAATGAATAAACATGAAAATAAATGAATGAATATAAATGACCTTATATGAACGCACTGTTTATACGGTATCCATTTTATTCTGCAGAACTAAACCCGAATAGACTGTCGTCTTTGCGGATTCCTGCATCAACAAATCAAGGGACTGAATTCCATTCCCACGAAGGGGTTCGATTACTTCACTTATTCATTTTCTCTGTGCAATTATTTCTAAAATTTACAAAAAACTGGGCGGAGATCCAATAATTCGCCGCAAACTTTAATATGCATTTCTTTCTGCCGGCTCACCCCTGTGATACAGTTGCAATACCAATGCAATTGTGATAAGTTGCTGGAATATATTATTAGTTACGTATGTATTGTTTACATGCCATTGCGTTCTGCAGGCACTGCTAAAAGTTGTCCTTTTCTTAATAAAATCCACAAACTGTAAATTGCATTTTTGTACAAATGATTTCTGTATGGAGTGTGCCTGGTACTATTTCGCATGCAGACTTCCAAGAGTACAAAAATGAAGCCACTTTCATAACTAATTGCGGAGAGCCTTCAATTGCTCTACTGCACGTTGCCAGAAGAAGTTAGAATGGAGATTTATCGCATGGAGTTAAGAGAGTAAAACCCAGCAACTGCGATCTTCAGACCATGGTCACTTTATGAAGAATAAGTCAGTAAAGGCAAATGTAGAAGGAAGAGTAGATTGTGTGCACAAAGGAAAGGAGAATAGATGGAAGAAGTTTGATTTTGGAGAACACGACCACTCAGGAGATTGACGGGGTCCCAAATGCCAGTTTGAGAGCAGTCAGGTCAGTAGACAGAGAGAGTGCGCTCATTGACTAGGTCGGCCTATGATTGGTTGGACAGTGTGTGGGTATAAAATCAACGTGGGGGCCTATGTCTCGCGCGCCAGTAAGTTTGACGGTCACCACGACCTTGAGGTCTAGACGGATTAAGGTCAGCACAGGAAGGCCAGGCATCGGGCAGGCAACGATCACTACAGATTAAGTTTGGACAATTTTGCGTTTAGCTTCATTGTGTATTCACGAAAATGAGGCAAACGTGTCCTCGAAATGCAATCCTTGTTCAATTGAGTAATGATAAGATCATCTTTTTGCTGTCTGTGCTACAGAGGGAATAAATTCAGCCATTCTAAGTAGCGAATGAAAGAATGAGAAGATTGCTGGGACAATAAGTTTATTCGCCTGACGCTTCGACATTTTTCGTGGATTCATCATCAGAGACAGGAGTAGCAGAAAACTGTTGTCTTTTGCAAGCCACGGCGCCATGCCTGCATGCCATATTCAAGGTCAGGTCGAACGAAAGTTTCGTCCCTAATAGCAATTTACCTCTATTTAGAATCTGAGAAATCTCTATTTTGATCCGAAAAATATATATCTATTGGATACATATATCTAGATACACTGGTCAATCGGCGATAACGGTGGCTAACGCCTGGCACACGATCCCTTTTCTTAACGAACGACCCATTTATGACGTGTTACACTCCATAGACTTGTGGTAAAGTAAAGTGTGAAGCCATTTTTTACTATGAAAACATTACTAAATATACGAAAAAATTACAAATATAGGCATATGCACAAAGTTGCCTTCTTTATGCATCTAATTATTTTCTTGTCTCATATTCTGCACCTGCTGATGTTTCGGCAGGGGCGTCTACAAGGTAGCATTACGGTAATAAATTGTCCGTAGACTTGTAGTCGTCAAGGTGGTGGGCGTACTCGGATCACTAAAATCATCAGGTAAAATCCCAAGTGAAAGTTGAAAGCCAACAGTCACCAGAATAAGAGCTTAATTCTGTCCAGAACCTTGATTGCAGTCTCAGGTGGCAGTGGCCACTGGCGAAGCTAGGGCTAGTGTTGACTGCATGCAGCCAGGCCTGACAGAGTGGACTGCGTGTTGTGTGGGGTGATGACGGTTGCTTTTACATGACTGTGCCCGAGCGAATTTCAACTGTAGAAGTCTTTGCTGCATCGGCCGAGGGGTGGTGTATTCAAGTGGCCCTTAGGCAGACGTGCTTATTTGGACGCACGTGTACAAGCGGGCATGTATGCAAGTATGGACGTGACTGAATAAGCTGAGGTCAACTGTCGGGTTTGCTGGCAAGCGGAAGAACGGGGGACGCAGACGCAGCTGTTATCGATTAACCAGAAGCAGCTACGAGGTCAAGCCTCGGGGGATGGGGGCGCCAGTGAAAGAAAGCATTGGCACAGATGTTTATGACGATACGACGTTTGGGCAGAGTACCTTGGAGAACGAAGTGGGGCAGGCATTGTGGCCGTCTGCCACCGACTTACCAGGAGGCTTATTACAGTGGTATAAATTTATATAGACCCCTGTATTCATTTATATAGACCCCCGTGTGCATTTATATAGACGCCTGCATGCATTGTAATATTTTCGTCGGGCACCAAGGCAATTGCGTTCGCATAAATTCTCCGGATTTTGATGAGTGTGGGTGTATTTATATTTACAGGCACCAATGACAACCACTTTCTCGATTTATTGATTTTTGTCATGATTCTTGAAACGGTGGACTGTGACGTCGGCACCTGCAGGATCCCCAATTCCTGCACAATTTCTCTTTTGGTCATCTGGTTTTGAGCATTGACCATCTCAGCAACAAGCTGCTTAGTTGTTTCCGATGTTTGTTTCGGCCTTCGCTTCTCATAAGCGGTTTTGAAATCTCGCTCGTTATTTTCATTCTTGCTCAGGTTTTTTGCAATTCTTTTGACTGTCGAATAAGATAAATTGAGTGTCTCGCCTTTCCTCTTCAGAGGGATTTCCTGCTCAATATTGAGCGAGAGTTCAAAACCGCTTATGAGGAGTGAAGGCCGAAACAAACATCGAAAACAACTAAGCAGCTTGTTGCTGAGATGGTCAATGTTCAAAACCAGATGACCGAGAGGGAAATCGTTCAGGAATTGGGGATCCTGCAGGTGCCGACGTCACAGTCCACCGTTTCAAGAATCATGACAAAAATCAATTACTCGAGAAAGAGGTTGTCATTGGTGCCTGCAGAAATAAATACACCCACAATCATCAACATCCAGAGAATTTATGCGAATGCAATTCCCTTGGTGCCCGACGAAAATATTGCAATGCATACAGGGGTCGATATAAATGAATACAGGGGTCTGTATAACTGCATACCGGGGTCTATATAAATGAATACCCCTGTATTTTTCTGTATCCTTGCCATGCACTAGGTGTTAGTATCTAATAATAATTTCAGTGGACAGTCCGACAGTCCGACAGATTCTACTTCCCGTCGGCATTCCAGCTTCTGAAACCTCTAAATATTTACAGGCAATAACTTAATCGAGGACATACCCAGTATCACTGCTTAAAACTTTGACTCATGAAGGTCAATTTTGGTCTTAGTCTTCGTAGACTGTACCAAAATATATTTTTAGGAAACTATCGCGTAGTGTAAAGACTAATTGAGTTAACCCTTACGGCTGGGATCTTCCAGGCCCGTTTCCATACGAGAGGAGAAAAGTCTTGGGAAGGCCAGAGTGGTAGGAATAGTGCATTCTGTACAGAATAAATAGGAGCTTAGGCAGTAGGTAATTGATTGTCCAGCGACCACAGAATCGCAAGCCAAACGATGGTGTCTGTTGTGAGATCTGCTTGGCAGTCGTCACATGAGGTCCTGTGTGAATAAGTCTGTGATTGGCTCTTACGGAGACTGGAAAACAGCGAGCGTTTCAAAAGTGAGCTTCGACTTGAACTTTTCACGACAAAAGTTCAGAAGATCATTTACTGTAGAGTTATTCACTACAAAACTTGTACCTTTCTTTTGATATTATGGAGTGCTCACTTGACCTTGTTTGCAGCGTTGACGTTCTACAATATTGTTCTTAGATTGCTCTGTATTCAAACGCCCGGACCTTTCTTATTTACTGCAAACGAAGTATTGTTCATATCCCTCAGCGTGCTTTTTACATTTTAAACGGGATCACAGTTGACATGCTCTTCCCGGCAAGTGGCCTTGGTGACTCATGAGACTACAATGCCATTTGCAGCAGTACGCAAGTTAGAAATGAGTAGGAATCCGAATTTTTTCGATAATTTTCATAGCTAAGGATATGTACAAGTCATTTTATTTTCAACAACTACCCATCCTAGATGTGCCTCGACGTGTATGTGCGTGTAGGGGTGGGTGAAAGGTTTGTGCTCTTAATTATGTCCTTTTAATGATGTGACCACTTCAATTCCAGAATTGTTCTCGCAAGTTGAGAACGTTTGTATCTAAAAGATTGCTTCATCACGACCCCTAGGCATCCCTGGGCGAAATAATTTCTTCCTAAGGTTGTTGGCATTGGCAGGCTATTTCGTTTAGGCTTCGTCACAACAAAAAGAGCAACCAAATGAAATGCTAGGCTCTGCAAACATTCTTAGATATAACTTAAAAAAGTGAAATTCTCACACATATGTTTTCGTTACTTCACCATCGGATCCGTACAATTGTATCCATAATGAAAATAGGGGAGCTGGATAAGGTTTATATATGCCTTATAGTTAAAACTCGTAGTTTTTACACTGCTCGCACGGCACTATCAGCATATACAGAGGTCCGTAGACTGGGAAAGTGTGAAAATAGGTTAGTCTGTGAGTACTGGTCATGGATCGGAGATGCGGTGGGACAATCAATATCACGTGCAGCGAGTGAACAAGTGTCACCAGGGGATACGGATGACATGCGGTCTCCACCTGGCGTCGGCCACGGAAAGACAAATGCAAGGGTTTGGTTATCACAGCACTGGGGGCAATTCAAATTTGCAACCACTTACAATTCACAAGAATTCTTTACTGTCTCATGCAGTGTGAGGTTGGCGGTGTGTATGAGTAACCTCCGTCGTGTGCAAACCGGGCTCCGTTTTCTGATCTATACGGGTGCCAAGGTGAGCATTCTATCGCCTCCTCGACGTCATCGTCTCCAGCCTTCGCAGTTTGGACTACAGGCTGCGAACAACACCACCATCGCCACGTACGGTCAGCGGTCCCTCAGTTTAGATCTCGGACTTCGTCGCCGCCTCCAGCGGGTTTTCATCTAGACTGACGTCCAGTCGCCTATCATTGGAGCGGATTTCTTGCCCCATTTTGGCCTCACAGTCGAAATCAAGCATCAGAAGCTCATTGATTCATCCACCTAGCTGTTCACTATCGGGGTAGTTTCACGTGAGCCTTCCGCTGACATGCACTTGGCCAGGATTATCCGTCACTGGCTAAGCCTCGTCAGTTCACAGAGCAGGTCCAAAACCCTGTTCGACATCATATCACTACCAGCGGCAGACCTGTTCATGCTCATCCGTGTTGGCTTCATACAGAGAAGCTTCAGATCGTTAAAAATGAGTTTGAGCCTATGTTAAATTTAGGGATTATCCGTCCGTCGTCCAGCCTGCTATGTAGGCCCGCACGTGATGTTGCGAT
>JAYGXS010002279.1:0-10818 GCA_036362985.1 Ligula intestinalis | reverse complement strand
GTACTTCTCTTCAAACAGAGTTTGGATGGTTTCAACCGCAAGATGTTATAATAATAATAATATGTTTATTATGCCAGTTTACAGTCAATTGTAAAGAGTTGGTAATGCACCTCTTGGGCGCCTTCCAACACCTCGAAGACCGGAAAAAACCTAAAACAAACTCCTTATGTTGCAGCCAGTATTGGTTTTGTTTCAGGTTTTTTGTTTCGTCAATACTGGGCGAGATTAGGAGTTTGTTTCAAGTGAAAAAAACCTGCCTTCAAAGGTATGATACAAACGGAATAAATGTACAGTTGTAAGCTGAGTTGACTCATCAGCAGGAGAACTGTTTCATATCGATAAAAAAACATTAGTTCCAGACGGAGAGGTTTGGCACAAGAACACAGTGTTCTCAGTCTTTCATCAATGGTTGTCGGCAAAAGTTGCGAGCTATCGGCTGAAGGGTTAGAAGACTGCGGGTTGCTGCTTCAGCCGCATTATCTTCAGCAGTGAAGCCTGGCGGGGTTCAAAGTCCACGAACGCCATCAGAGTGAAAGAGAGATTCCACCGAGTCAGCACCCAAAATTCGGGAAAGTTGTCCTGAATGTAGAAAACTAGTTACAGCTCTCTTAAACATAGGGTAGTTTTGCTGGGTTTTAATACTTTTGGGCAGCTTATTCCAGATTGATATGGCATTTACTGAAAAGAATTGCCGGTACTTAACTGTGCGTGCCATAGGAAGAAATAAAAATACGTCTCGATGACTGGCGCGTCGAGAGTGCTCAAGCTGCCTTATTGTACTAAGAGGATTAAAGGTTTGACCATTCAAAAGTTTAAACAGTAAAAATAGACCCTTCTGCAATCGACGAAGCCATAGGGGATCCAGCTTTATAAGTTCGCACCTTTGTTGGTAGGTTAAGTTACGGTGTTCTGTAGTGAAAACTCTTCTAGTGAAGAAGTGCTGCACCGATTCTATTTTCTTCCGTTCACTAGTGCGCAGAAGACTGAACAGAGGCGAGCAGTATTCAAGACTTGGTCTCACGTACATATTATAAAGGCTAGTTCTAACATTGATAGTCTTAAAATTTCTAAGGATAAATCCGGTTGTTCGGCGTGCTTTCGAGACTATCAGGGCACAGTGCTCTGACAAATTGAGACTATTAGAGTAGGATATGCCCAAATCCTTGATAACTGCTGGAACATTTAGTTCGTGGCCGTCAATGCTTAATTCCGGTTGATGATCGTCGCCAACAACCATAACGGAACATTTGTGCCATGAAAGGGTGAGGCGCCATGTGCAACACCACTGGGCGAAGGCCTGAAGATCCTTTTTTATCAGCTCGAGCACGATGTTGCGATCTGCCGGTTTATATCGATAAGCGACTTTTAAATCATCAGCGTACATGAAGGGTCTGCCATACTGAAAACAATCTGAAACGTCGTTGACAAAAAGGCAAAATAGGAGCGGACCCAGTACACTACCCTGTATAACTCCACTCCTCACATGCGTGGGGTTGGAGATAACATTGGAAATTTTTACTCGTTGTGTGCGAGCATCCAAATAGGAAGATATGAAGTTCAGAGGCTTGCTACCTATGCCGAAGGAGGCCAGTTTCAGAAGGAGGAGGTTATGATCGACCCGATCAAAGGCCTTAGTAAAATCAAAATAGACGCTATAAGTGGCAAAACCACTGTCTCTAGATTGCAGCACATAATCAAAGAAAGAGAGCTGGCAGGTGTCACAAGATCGTTTCTCGAGAAAGCCATGTTGAGCTGTACTGAGCAGGTTGTTCTCTGTCAAGTGACGCATCATCTTTTCTTTGATTAAGGTCTCCAAGATCTTCGATGCTGCGGGAAGTGTATTTATTGGCCTAAAGTTGTCGAATGATGTCGATCGGCCGTGCTTGCGGATAGGCATTATGTGCGATTCCTTCCACAACGAAGGAAAGGTTTCGCTCTCAAGAGCAAGATTAAATACCTTACAAAGAATAGACGGAAAGATATCATTCGCTTCAGCTTTTAGAAGGCTAACTGGGACGCCATCTGGTCCTGGACTATAGGATTGACGATAACGACGAATGGCTACAGTCACATCCCAGACGGTAAAACTTATGGTTTCGAGTATGGCACCCGTCCAAGCCTGGATAACCGGAGGTACAGCGAACGAGCTTTCACTAAACGTTTTGGATAGGAACGCATTGAAGCTATCGGCGGTCAGCTTAGCGTCAGCTATGGGGTTTCCTAAAGCATCTCTAAGTATGGGGTGCTGCGTTTTCATCTGCGCTTTTACTGTACGCGAAAAGAGTTTCGCAACATTAAGGGAAGGATTTTCAGCGAAGTGAGCCTCATCGGCTATCTGTTTTTCTTCGGAGAGCTTCTTAGCCTGCTCAAAGATCAGTGTGATCAAGGGCAGAACGGAAGTGTCGTTCAGCCGATGCAAACGACGAGAGAGTTTACGCAGCCTACGACGGAAAGACAGAGGAAGGTACACTTCATCCTTGACATGTATTACTTTCTTACGGGGGACAAAGTGGAGGATGAGTGGATCCAACACTTTGTACAGTGCATCGGTACAAACATTTACATCCAAACATTGGAAAAATTCAGACCAGTCGAGAGCGTTTAGATGTGCCAGTAGGTCAGCCGTGTTTGCTGATCGGAAGTCATGATAAATACTATACTTTTGGGAAAATGTTTTATCCGCCTCCAGTTCTAGTTCACTAACAACTGTAACATGGTCTGAACTCCCAAGTGCGTCTAAGGATGACACTGAAAGTGGTTCGCATCCCCTACAAAAAATTAGGTCGAGTATGTTTGCTCCTCGAGTGGGAAAATCGACTACCTGATCCCACATGCCGATATCTATTGCCTCAAGTAAGTTCTCGTACTTTGAAGGACCGGATGGTGGAAACCACTGCACGTCAGGAAGGTTAAAATCGCCTGCAATCAAGCAATACTTAAGATTCAAGTCAGCTGCGGCATGAAATGCCTGCGAGAGACAAAGATCGTAGTCTGCATCGGCATTAGGTGGGCGATAAACACAGCCAACAAGTAAGGAGCATTTGTTTTTTAGAACAACTTGTAGCCAGCAGCTCTCCTCCACCGCTGTGAATTGTGGATAGTCCAACGGGAGAAATGCAAGTGGCTGCTTAATATAGATGCAGCTTCCTCCGCCACGGCCATTGTTTCGATCGTTCCGTACGCATGAGTAACCTAGAACGGAGAGTTCTGAGTCAGCTACAGAGGCCGATGCCCATGTCTCAGTTACCATAACAATGTCTGGGCGGTTGACGAAAACCAGAGTCTGGAGCAGAGGCATTTTATTAGTCAGTGATCTGGCATTTAAAACGACCAATTTAAGAGGGCATGTCTGAGGTTTCGGTGGCGGGACAGCTAGGCCGTCACTGTTACCGGCTTCGACCAGAGCGATGTCCTTTTGACCTGAACTATTTTTCCCTCTCTTATTTTGAGATTTGTCTCGCCATTGGATCTTCGTTTTTCTAGCTCTATTATTAGCTGTCTCATCTTTCTCCGCTCTTTCAACTCGTAATCCGGCTGAAAAAAAAACTTGCGAATGCAGACTCCGTAACATTGGTTTGCGCTCTAGCAAGAGTTTCGCCTGTGCTTCAGTTTCTAAAATAACTTTTAGAGGTCGTGGCCGAGAGATTGATTCTAGAGCTGTTGGAGCCTTCCCTATTCGAAATGCCTTAAGAATGCGGAAAGACTCGCCTGGTTTTAGCAACGGTTTGGCGTACACACGCATAAGACCCACGTCATGGTCAATTCGTTCTTGTGCAATTGATGACTCTGACTCTGGGGCCCCCTTTACAACTATTTTCTGCTTGCGACTCAATGGGGCATATGTTGCAAGCTCACGTGCTTCAGCCGAGGGAGCAATTGTAGCCGGTACACGCGGTTCTGATGTACTGGCTGTTGGGTAAGCTGAATGCAAACCCGTGAACCGTTTGGCTTTCTTAGGCTTATGCCTCTTTTGAGTTATGATCTTGTCAAACTCTTGGTCATCGCTTTCTTGTGCAGAGTCGAGCAACGATGTGGTGCTAGCATGCAAATTCCGATAATCGCTTGTGTCGCTTAAGCCGACTGACGATTGTATAGCCCGTGGGCTTGACACATGGTCCGATATGCAGGTTTCAGGCGTGTCGACAGACATGTCCAAATCCAAGTCAATATCAGCGTCAACTCGTTCTTGTGCAATTGTTGAGGCTATCTCTGGAGCCACCTTGACAACTATATTCTGCTTGTGACTCACTGGTGCATCTGTTGCGAGTTCACGAGTTCCGACCAAGCGGCCATCTGTATCCGGAACTAAAGGTTTGATGGGTCCTGATGTGCCGGTTTTTGGGTTAGCTGACTGCACATTCCTAGCCCATTTAGACTTTCGAGCCTTTGTAGCCCTATGCTTTTTTGGCTTAATGATCTTATCGACCTCTGTATCATCGCTTTCTAGTGCAGCATCAAGCAACGATGTGACGCTAGGACGCAAATGCAGATCATTGTTAGTGCTGCCTGAGCAGAGTAACGATGGAGTAGACTGCGGATTTATCTTAGTTTCTTTGCGATCGAGTGAGGAGCCCGCTGGTTTACTTGGTTCGGCAGGTGATATGCGAGCTTCAGGTTTACCGGCCGAAGCTATCTGAGCATATGTACTTTTATTTATCCCCGGTTTTTGGCCGACAAGGGCTGTTTTAACCGCTGTATAAGAAATATGCGTTTTAAGATAGGCTATCTCTTGTTTCAGTTTATTTACCTCGAGGTAAAGTTCCTGCTTCATCTCCGAAAACTCCTGGCGGAGGACGAAGTCCTCACAGTCTAACTTCGGTAAACGTAGTCGACATCTTGGCCGTTTGGCGGGAGGTGGAGAATTTATAAAATTATCTAAGTGGCCATATCGGCAGTCACTTTCTGGTCGGATCTTAACATGGTTGTCAAGGGCCCGTGTCGAAGTGGCCGGGCTGCCTGAGGTGCTAGCACCGCTAATAACCAGATTTGCCGACCGGGGTTCGCGATCAGGCGGAGGCGAAGCGTTTCGTGCTAACGGACTTGTAGCATCTAAAATCTCCATACTATGTAAGATTTTTTTTGTTACGACCTGCGTCTGATATTGCCAAGTAAGTCGGAAGCCAAACCCAAGAGCCCGTAGGAGTGAGGCGGAGAGAAGATGGATTGGCCAGATAGTGCAAGTTTACTGAGACAAGCAGGTTACAGCAAGTCAGAGTAAAATATTGAGTTCCTGACAGATACAATGAAGTGTGTTTGGTTAAAAAAAATTTCCTTAGGAATAACGTGAGAGTCACTTTTATCCTAACGTGAGAGTCACTTTTATCCTAATTATTATGACAATATTAGGATAAGGGTATATAACAACACAATTATATAAGGACTCAGCCTCGGCGTGAAATTCGGAGATGTGCAGATTTTTGTGGCACAGAGGAGTTTTTCACAAAATCGACACGTCCAATAAGCAATTTCCAAACTTTGGAAATAATTCACAGCGGAGGAATTTTCCAGAGCGACCGGATTCAGATTTCCACGTAGAATATTCCAAACTTTGGAAATATATAGTCAATTCTTGAATAATTTCCAAGAAGCGTGTCTTCTATACTGAGATAGAGACTGAAAACACGTAAGCTCGGGAGACTTGAAATTCGCAAACAATTTCAAACTTCGCGCTTGTGTTGCGGTATTGAGGTGAAAAATGAGATTACATCGAACAATACCATCGATTCGTCCGATGTTAGTTAAATACGCTGTGGCTTTTGTATGAACTGTTCAGCTGAGCTGATAATTGTTGCAGAGCCTTGGGTTAGAAATTTAAGAATGTTGTAACAACCACTTGGCTAGACCAAATGTTGGGGTGCACTTGAGGGAAACGATCGGTCGTAGGGGCATTCCTGGTTTGTGGACCTTGGGAAGGCCACAGAATCTTGAAAGCGTGGCATCCTTCGGTTTTACCTTTGCCAGTTAAACTCTGTTATAGTTTTGCCTTCCGATGGCTCGCCAGATCCTTGTTAATGCTGGTTATTAGTGTCTTCATCGCGTCATCTTCCCGAGGTACGTAGGCAGTCCTATCGCCTAAGAGGGTCTCGACTTTGTTGACGTATTCCTCCTTGTTTAGAATGACCGTCGACCACCCTTTGTCGGCTGGTAGTATGACACTGTTTTTGTCATTTTTTAGTGTCTGTAGTGCCTTGCTGTCTGCTTTTAAGAGCGTCTTGCGTTCTTGGTGGGACATCAGTCTGGAGGATATTCGCAGTCGTAGGATATTTCGGCTTTCTCCTGGAATTGGAGCCTCACGAATGATGGATTCTGTAGCCACAGTGAAGTCCACCGGATCGGCATACATGGTATTGAAGCAAGCGTCATAGCCCAGCACGCTGCTCTGCTGTCAGTTGTTTGGAGGATAGATTGCGTACGATATTGGTTTTGCAGAGGTTGGCATTCCTTACGCTCAATGTGGCAAATTTCTGCGTCAGTTTGGCGTCAAGTGCATCGCGAATGCGTCGGGCGTTGAAAGATATTGTATGATGAAGATCATTTGTCAGCACTTCTCCGAGGATTGTTGAGCATTGAGCTTGTTCCTCTTCGATTGCTGCTTTGTACTTGCGCAAACGTAGATGACAGTCCTGGATTAGCAACCGAATCATTCTGCGTCCGTTTTGCAGGGCCGTTCGTCCACCTAGCTCGGTGATGACAGGAGATTTGTAGGAGAGGCATTTGGGCAGATTGTTTGAGTCCAAGCACCTATGCACGAACCTCAGTTGAGCGTACGTGGAGGCCTGTCAACAAGAAAAGGATTCTCAACGACTTGTTGATTTGAGCGCTTCGCGCCCGAACATATTCTGAATGGTCTAGAATATGCGACGCCCAGGTAACTGGATAGAAGAAGTTTAGTTGTTATTTGGGACCAGGAGTGTATTTTTTCGACGTTTCGAACTCTTCCACGAGCTCATTGTCAATGAATGAAGAAAACGTACAGCTCACAGTGTTATTACGTCGGTTCTGCGGAGATTGACCTCTGCCCTTGACCCCTGCCCCCGATCTGCTCGCGAAACGCGAGGAAGGCCTCAGAATGCTCGACACGCCTGTTAATTGAGCCCACGCGTGAATGCCAGGCTTCCTGCAGCAGGCGTGAAGTTCGGTCGTCTGACCGACCCAGTCTTCGCACGTTTTCGAAGTCGAAGCTGTGCTCTGGCTTGGATGCGTGGGCGGCCACCAGAGAATTCTTGTCGTTCCGTTGCACGGCGAGGTCATGCTGGTGCATTCTGGTGAGGACCCGTTTGCCGGTTTCACCAACATAATTGGCTTGACCACAAAGGCAGTCAATACGGTAACTGACACCGGACTTCTCATTAACGGGTACTGGATCCTTGGGCCACATAAGTTGCCTGCGGATTGCTGCTTTCGGTCTGTGAGCAACGCCAATCCCAAATTTGCTCACCAGTCGAGCGAATTCTCCAGAAACATCAGCAATATATGGTATTGGTCGCCAGCGTGTCGGTTCTGGCTGTCCTGTTGGTTTTCCTCGTTTGGCTCCTCGCCTGCATTTTTCGACAAAGGCGCCAGGATAGCCATTCATTGTGAAGTGTTTCTTGAGATACTAGAGCCCGGCCTTCTTGTCGGCTGGTTCGCTGCAGTGAGTTTCTCGAGACGATAGAGATTTCGCACGCAGCTACGTTTGTGCAAGACGGTATGGTTGCAGAGGTAACTCAGGATTTGAGAGGTATTCGTCGGTTTCCTGTTAACTGTTGTTTTGAGTTCCCCGACGTCGTTTCTGCACAACAGCAGGTCGAGGAACGGCAACTGGCTATCTTTTTCTTTCTCCATCGTGAACTGGATGTCGGGGTAGATCGTATTCAGATTCTCTGTGAAATCCTTAATCTTGTCTCGATGAATGATGACAAACGTGTCATTAACGTACCGAACCCACAGTCGTGGTCGATAATGTTCGAAAGCCAGTGCCTTCAGTCATTGTAGTACTGCTTCAGCGATCAAGCCAGATAACGGTGACCCAATTGGTGTACCTTTTGGAATTTATATTTTTAAGCGCCGGTACGGCACTATCTATACAAAGTTAATTTCGAAAAAATAAAAATTCAAAAAATAATTTGACAATATGTGCAAGTAGACGTAGAAAGTCGTAATAATGTCAGCAGAGATTGTCCTTTTGGGGCAACATTTAGCAATGTTTCGCAGGTAATTTTGAACTTAAAACGAAAACTTATGGCAGTTAAAAAAAACTCTTACAGTGAAAATGGAGACAGTGTTCAACGGGCCTCCATGTTCAAAAAGTGTGCAAGAGAAAAAAACTGCTTAGGAAGATAGTAGTAGAGCAGAAATAGGTGTGGGTGGTCTGATGAAGGTGAGTATTCAACGAAACTGCAGCATTTTAGACTGAGTACATCCGCGTGGCTTCGTTTGATTCAGCGGTGGTTAATGGAAACATCTATGTTCTCGGGGGACACGAGGCAGAGAGAATAGTTTCAAGCGGATCTCCTAAATTCCCGATGGTCCTTTCTCGGGGTCATGGAGAAAGCTGCTCGGAAAAGATGAGGAGAATAGAAGCTTAATAGAATCAGTGTTAAGATAAATGTGCAGTCTCTGTTTGAAAGCAGACAGTCTAGTTAACGACCTTATTTCGATTGGCAAGTAATTCCAAAGAAAGCTATATCTGGAAGCAAAAAACAAAGAGCGTTTACATGAGGAAGATGCAGGAGGGGGTATAACAAGTGCCGAGTTTCTTAGGTTGTAGGGACGGCTGACGGGGGTAATGACAGAAGTCCTGGGTAAATTTGTGCAATTATTAAGCCGAAAAAGGAGACAAAAGCCTGCTTCCAATCTCCTGACCCAAAGGAACCTTAGTTTTGTTAATTGACATCTATTTGAGTAACAAGTTTTAGAAGCTGTCGGATACAGCAGTTTTCGTGTGAAATTTTTTTGAATTTGTTCAATTTTTGAACGGCTACCTTCATTCATGAGACCGAAAAAGGGGCAACAGTATTCTAAGATGAGGAGCACGAACATACGATAAAGTCTTAATTTCATTTCAGGAAGATAGAAATTATAAGAGATAAAGCCGCAAATCTGTGCGGCTTTGGCTGTAATTCTATCGGCGTGAGGAGAAAGGTCTAATTTATTGGTGTAGCTTAATCCTAGGTCCTTGATACTGGAACATTCAGTCATTGGGTAACCTTGAAAAATAACAGGTTGCGGCAGCCTTTCAGGCCCAAAGCACATGTATTGGCACTTAGAAGGTGAGAACTCCATCTGCCATGTTGAGCTCCATGCCGAAAGAGCGTGCAGATCAGAATGAATTTGTTCTAAGCTTCTCGCGGCCGTAGAGTTAGAGAAGGAGTAAACACACTTGAGATCATCTGCATAAATATAAGATTTGGAGTGTTTAACACTCAATGAGATATCATTTATGTAAAGCAAAAAGAGCAGAGGTCCTAGCACGGTACCTTGAAGGACACCACTCAAAATTGCGGTAGGATAAGAGTATGAGGATCCCACTAAAACCTTTTGTTGTCGATTTGAAAGATAAGATCTGATGAAGTCAGTAAGAGGACTACGAAATCCTATAGCCTCTAGTTTGGCTAGGAGCCTCTTGTGAGGAACTTTATCAAATGCTTTACTAAGGTCAAAATAGATAACTACCACAGATAGATGATCATTACGAAGAGAAGTAAGTAGATTTAGAAAAGACATGTGGCATGTTTCACAAGATCGGTTCGGTAAGAAGCCATGCTGTGAGGAGCTGAGAATGTTATTGTTTATGCAGAAATCTGTAATTTTTTTGGCAATTAGTTTTTCAAAGAGTTTAGCCAGAGAGGGCGTTTTATGAACACCGCGATAATTGTGAATATCTGATCGGGAACCAGATTTAAATACGGGAATTATAAAAGAAGTTTTCCAGTAGTCCGGGAAAAAGCCATTCTCAAGAAACACTGAAAATAACTTACTCAGTAAGGGTGGGAAATCTCTTAATTGTTTGATGAGTGAGTTTGGAATGTTATCAGTTCCTACCGAATGTGAATTTTTAAGACGACTTATTTCTTTTTGAATACAAGCGGGTGAGAAATTAAGGGTACTGAGATTTGAATCACACAGCAGGGGGATCACAGGAGTGGGGCTAGTTTCGATGGTAAAGAACTTGGCGAAAAATGAATTTAGCAATGCTGCTTTCTCCAAATCCTCTGTAACAAAATGATTGTTGCCATTGAGTAAGGGTGGAATGACTTTCTGAAGCTTAGCCGACGACCGAAGACGGAAGACTTGAGCAACTGATCTGGAAGAATTCGCATCACTTAATGCTGTGGCCTCTCTACGCCTATCTCGTGCAAGCCTTATTTTAAGCGCTAATTCAAATATTTGCGCTATTCTTAAGTGAACTGATAAAGAGCTATTAGACGTATCCTTAAGTTGTTTTTGTAATTTCTTAAGTCTATTTTGGAGAAAATGTGGCACAGTAGAAGAAGCTGAATTTGATTTAAAAATCTTAAGTGGGATAAGAGCCTGAATATTTTCGGTAAGGTTTTGCAATAGCTCCTGGAAGAAGTAGGGATCGTTATTTGAAAATATGCTATGCCAATCTAGTGTACTTATGAAATCATTTATTAATTCATGGTTTACGTTACCAAAGTCGAGGTTATTGCATTTTACATCGAGCTTTTGTTTGTTCATACACCGTTCCACTGAAGAAGAAATAGGTGCTCAAACAGTGCTGCAGGAGTCCAATGAGATGCTTTCTTTTGAGATGCGAGTCCATCTCGTTGTACTTCTCTTCAAACAGAGTTTGGATGGTTTCAACCGCAAGATGTT
>JAYGXS010002278.1:0-10818 GCA_036362985.1 Ligula intestinalis | reverse complement strand
CAGCAGCCCGCAGTCTGCTAACCCTTCAGCCGATAGCGCGCAACTTTCTGCCGACAAACATTGAAGG
Organism: Ligula intestinalis; assembly: GCA_036362985.1. NCBI lineage: Eukaryota > Metazoa > Platyhelminthes > Cestoda > Diphyllobothriidea > Diphyllobothriidae > Ligula > Ligula intestinalis. The sequence goes on along the minus strand of JAYGXS010002278.1, from coordinate 10,751 downwards.
AAGACTGAGAACACTGTGTTCTTGTGCCAACCCTCTCCGTCTCAAACTAATGTCCTTAAACGATATGCAACATTTCTCCTGCTGATGTGTCAACTCAGCTTAAAATTGTACATTTATTTCGTTTGTATGACACCTTTGAAGGCAGGTTTTTGTCACTTGAAACAAACTCCCTATCTCGCACAGTATTGACAAAACAAAAAATCTGAAACAAAACCAATACTGGCTGCAACATAGGGAGTTTGTTTTAGGTTTTTTCCGGTCTTCGAGGTGTTGTAATGCACCCAAGGGGTGCATTACCAACTCTTGACAATTGGTTGTAAACTGTCACAATAAACATATTATTATTATTACTAGTCAGCACACTACGTCACAGTCACGAAGACAAATTTAACATTTTAATTTTATCGTTTCGTTTGCAACTTAAATGGAAGAAGAAGCTATTGCTCTCGATAGTTCTACAAGGCTGCCAGTGGGGCCAAGAATCTAACCGCGTATGCCTCGGGTGGAAGTCGAATGGCTAACCGATGGAGCTATGGAAGCGTACAGCCTTAAGGATCAAATTCAGCCATAAAACACAAAAGATCGGTCACAAAGCTTATTGAAAAGTCCTCCTACAAAGCGAACTAAAAGTCTTAAAAGTTTAAGAGATGAAACTCGTAAAGATGAAGCCTACATATCATATTTTACCCTTCTTAACAAATTTACGAGAATTGCGGAGGTGGTTAATAGTCTTAGAGTGGAGATGGAAGAGCTGAAGAAATTTTCTCGATTTCTCCCTCACGAGGAAAATAAATAATATTTAAATAAATGCATTGTATATTTTAGGCCCAAATGGCCACGTCATTGCAAAATTAGTGCTGTGGAAAAATAAATATAAAGTTGATAAATGCTGCTCTCCGTGAACAACCACATAGGCAGCGGGAGCGTTTAGTACTGTTGGCAGATACAATTAATACCCACCATTATATGGTCATTTTAAAATAGTAGTCAACACTCTCTGAAAACGCATAGTGAACTAAGGAGGAAGCAGTGAAAAAAACTCCTACCATTAAAATGGGGGCAGAGTTCAGCGGACCCCCGCTTAAAAAGAAAACAAGCGTAGGGGAAAAAATTGCTTCTGCAAAATTAAGGAGGTTGGTTGATAGGATTGATTGTAATGCAATGAGACAGGACTGATGATGAGAACGTATGAGAGTTGGAAATGCTTCTTGTCAATTGGAGAAATCATATAGCAGCAGAGGCTGTCGTTCACCACTGTAACACCACCCGACTGGCTTCATGATCAACCATCAAGGAGGTGAGACCGGAGGAGGCCATCGCGGACAACAGGGTCAACAAGATGAGGGAACGGCAGAGGTCACGTGATCATCACCGAAACGCCGGAGATGTCACCTTGTGGACTGCGGAGTCCAGCGACGAGCTGGCGAAAATAGCAGAACCGCCGTGAGTACGCTTAGAGACCATGAAGCCCATCGTTAGGGTTGTCAAACGTGTACCGGAGAACAGCAATGATGACTGGACAGAGACGGAAACGAAGCATCGTTGCAAATACCACTCTATAGAAAAACTGGCGATGCATGAACTTGAGGGAGGGGACCTAACGTACGCAGCAGCAGCATCCCTCGCCGAAGCGTCTACGCACAAAAATGATCAGAAAAGTAACATAAATGGTCAAGTTGTCCTCCACGAGGAGCACCGTGATAAAGATTCTACAGAAAAATTTCTAACGGTCTGTGGGACTGATACTCTGCGCCCAATTTCAGCACATGAGGAACTTTCCGAATTAAAAACCCCGCTAATTATAGGCTCATTTTCCGGATTAAAAGTGCAAAATGTACCCAGCACATCAACCACTCCTAGTGGGTATGCTAAGGCTGCATACAAATTACAGAAGGAAACCACAAATGTAGAAGGGGGGCAGCACGAAGCCAGACCTGATCAGTGCCATCCCAGCCTCAAATAGAAGCCTATATCTGGTGATGGTAACGGTAACACAAAGTCAAAAACTATTCCTAACAACATCCCGGGGTCTTCCGATAGCAGTAAGACTAGATATACATCAAGGGTTTCCCTTGACCGACAAAACTGCATAGTTGTTCAAGACGAGTCAAACGGAACTACAGGTGAGGTATTATAGAAGTCGTCCATAAATCGGAAAAACAACATTATCATACAGGGTGCTCCTGAGTCCACGTTTGACAGTACAACGGAATGAGTTGCACATGACTTCGATCAAATACACGAATACGTCAGCGCTGTCCTAAAGAATGGAGAAACCTATACCGTAAATAAAGCCTTCCGTCTGGGTAAAGCAGACCTAGGCCGCGACCAACAAACAAACCCAAGGCCTCTCAAAGTTATATTCGATAACGAAGGCTCGGCATCAAAACTGCTAAAAGGAAAAACGGCTTTACGAAATTCGCAAAAGCAAGTGTTTTTTTTTCAGCCAGAATACGAGCTGAGGGAGCGGATGAAAATGAGACAACTACGGATAAAATAAAGAGAGAGGACCGAAAGTGGGGCAAAGGGCCTGAAGATAAAAGATGGGCAAATAATACAAGTCAAGGAGCTCTTCCTCTGGCCAAAACCTGTCATGATGAGGGTTGGGCCTCACGGAGTAAACTATCACAAAAGATTCTAACCACAAATGTACAAAGTTTGTTTAACAAGCTGGACGAAATAAAGAACTTGGTCGATGAGGTGAAACCAGACATCATAGCTTTAACCGAAACCTGGCTTTTAAAAGATATCGCTGATTCTGAATTATTGCTTAAAGGATATCAGCTTTTCGGGAACGAGAGAACAACTATGGGACGAGGGCTTATAGTCTACGTTACTTGCAAGCTGACAGCCACGGCTGAAGTACCGGTCCCAGCACGAGATGTGAAAATGCTAAATATTACTGTATATGCTAAGTACGCTAGGCCACTGACGCTTTCGGTGACACCGCCGGCAAACCATACTCCTGACCAAGAGACTATCCTCATAGCAAAATTGCATAGGTTAAGTGAGATAAAAAAACATCCTCATCGTTTGGGATTTTAACGCTCCTGGTGTTGACTGGCAGACATGGACTGCACAGGGTCTTCAAGATAACTTCAATCACAAATTACTACAATGGGCCACAGACAAACTGCACTGCAAAACCATCGCGTTTGGAACGTGGGTTAGGGAAGAACAACAGTCGAACTGTCTCGAGCTTATCTTTACCCGAGAGGAGGAACTGTGATTGACCTGCAGGATCGACCCCCATTAGGGTCAAGCGACCATATTATGCTGCATTTCGATTATTCGCTGTTCTCGAAACCCTACTCCTCCGACACATGTAAAAGTAACATTTGGAAGGGCGACCACCCACTTATGAGAAGAGAAATGTCAGAGGTATCATGGGAAACAGATCTCCAAGGTGGGGCAAATGAACATTGGATGACCTTTAGCTCGACGTTGAAAAGGACTGTTTGTCTCAACTGTCCCTTCAGAAGAAAGAGAAGTACGAATCGTCCGAAGTGGATGAACGCAAACTTGCAGGCCACTTTCAAAAAAAGAAACCGCGTCTGGAGGCGCTGCAGATTAACCGGCTCCGATAAACACTCAAGAGAGTAAAAGCAACAACGTATCATTTATAAAAGAGAAGCTACTAAACTGCGCAAGAAATACGAGTTGAACATATTACACAAGTCGTTGAAACACCCCAAGATCTTTTACGGTTACCTACGAAGCACGAAGAGATCTCAGGAACTGATCCCTGCCCTAAGATCAGCCGATGGACAACTGGTGACCGAAGACCAGATGAAAGCCCCCCTCCTCTCCGATTTCTTTGAATCCGTCTACACCCGAGAACCTACAAATTTTGCTGACAGTCCGTCCGCTCATCGACTGATAACTGAACCCTTACCCTTCTCCTCATTGCTTAACATAAAGGACCTAGAGTTTTCACACAACACTGTCAGGGCCGAATTACTCCAACTTAAGCCTGCCAAATAACCAGGGCCGGACAAAATTCCTGCACTAGCACTTAGAGAATTAGCTAACGAACTATGCAAACCCCTGGCTGCCATCTTCTAGAAATCTTTTGACGAAGACGAACTCCCAGATGAATGGAAGTGGGCAAACCTCACCCCGATCTTTAAGGGAGGTTCTCGACTTGATCACGCAAATTACCGTCCTGTCAGTCTAACTTGCATCGCGTGGAAATTAATGGAGCGCATTTTTCGAAGCATTTAATGTTTATCCTCAAAACCAACAAAATACTATGTGATGGACAGCACGGCTTTCACCCAGGACGCTCTTGCCTCACGAGTGCTCTTTACTCACAGGAGAAGTGGACAAAGGCCGCTGATAAAGGCTTTCCAATTGATGTCATATTTTCGACTTCAAAAAGGTCTTCGATAATATACCACACAGGCTTCTTCTGCAGAAGGTTTGGGACGTGGGAATTCAAGGAAAAATGTATAAATGGATCAGTAGTTTCTTGTCCCACAGAGAACAGAGGGTCGTTGTCGGAAACTTAACCTCGGAATGGACAAAGGTCGAGAGTGGTGTACCACAAGGCTCAGTTTTGGGTCTGCTGCTATTCCTGATTTACGTAAACGACTGCCTCAATGAGCTTGATTGCGCAGCTGTCATGTTTGCGGATGAAATAAAAATATGGGCTTAAATTAGGTGCGCCGATGACGCAAAGAGATTACCGTCGAACATCGATAAACTGGTCATCTGGTCGTCCACGTGGCTTCTTAACTTTAATGTATCCAAGTGTCTTGTTCTACACGTAAGCCCAGGGCGAAAAGTGCCACCGAAACGCAGTTATTTAATCAATGGTATCGCATTATAAGAGGTTGAGACACACAAAGATCTGGGTATATGGACAACCGCGAACTTGATGCAAACGGAGCACTGTAAAAAGTCCGTCCAAAAGGCAACTAGTACCCTGCACTGGATCAGACGAGCGTTCAAAATCTTTCCACCTGAACTCTTCGGAAAAATATTTGGCGCCTTTGTGACACCACATCTTGAATACAGAATGCCAGTTAGGACACCGTGGTGGAAGAAAGATATGAAGCATTTTGAACAAGTGCAACGCAGGGCGACAAAGATGGTCGATGGTCTCTAGAACTTACCATATCAGGAGAGATTGATAAAACTTGACCTTTTTCCTTTCTCTTACAGAAACTTTCAGTACAGCCTGCGTTGGACATTCCGAATAATCCAGGGCCCCATTTCCGCCCTAAAATTGGAGGATTTCTTCCAATTAGCCACCACTACTCACCTGCGTGGCCATATTTACAATGTCACAAACGAGCGCACCTTATTAGATCTCCGAAAATATTTCTTTAGTCAACGCGTGGTCCGGCCTCTGAACTTGCTACCAAGCGAGATGGTTTCCGCTGACAAAATTGCGGAATTTAAAAGAAGAATCGATGGGATTTTATTTGACAAAAGGCGGATTTTACAACACGATTTCCTACTGCCAGCACTGTGAACAACTTTTCTGGCTTTAGACCGTTTTAATTCTTTTCCATGAAAATTCACTCAAAATTCTGTCATGATATCATATATGCTCCCCCCGACTGCACATAAACTGTAAGAAAAACCTTGTCTGCCTTAAATTAACAGGGTCCTCAAGGACATTTCTTGTCTGTTAACCTTAAATATACACATACAAATGTAGGCTTTACATCAGCGATAAGTGCGAGCCAGTTGCAAAGTGCTGCTACTGACACTATGTTCATTATATCTGTCACAGTTTCTCAGCAAATGAGAATCAAGTTTGTGCTTAAAAATATCCACAGTATCTGAGAGGACCACCTCGTTAGGGAGTTCGATTCACGCTCCGATGACCCTCTGAGAGAAAACGTTCCATCAAACGTCGAGATGGGCCGGTTTCCTCTGTAGTTAAAAGGGATGACCCCGCAGATGAGCAGTCCGAGCCAATTCAAAGAAATCGTCAAATTCTATGGTGCTATAATACACTCTAACAATACGGTATGTTTGTATGAGTTCTAGATGTAAGAAATCACAAATCTCAATATTCCTTTCCAAACGGCTAAAAAACTTAAAAACAACTCCACGACCCATGTATTAGTTATCTATCCAAGCTCAGACGCATTACAGAGATTCACGAGTTAGTCCAGCAAATTGAAAAAATAAGACCTGTGTTAAATGAGGCTTCATGCCTCAACATGAACAAATAAGACCATAGCAGCAGAACATCGGGGAATCGAGTCCCCAGAAGGGACAGCCCAAATCATCCGGAAACAAACAAATCATCAAAAACAAGGCCCTCAAATCATGCGTGATGACCAAGGAATACAAATAACAAATGACGACCAAATGGTAAATCTTTTTAGCGATTATTTCTCGACCAACTATTCAGTCGAGGAAGAACCAATCCTCCAACCAACAGAACTGACTTCGTCCACATTAAAAGAGATATGGTTTTACGAAGAGATCGTAAAAAAAGCTATCCTTCAGATGTCCAATTTAAAATCTTATGGAGCGGATAGAATCACCCCATGCATACTGAAACATATGACATATGCCCCACTACTTCTGTCTAGCCTTTATTCCTCACTGAAATCAAATGGTATCTACCCAGAATTATGGAAACAGTCATGTTTCACGCCAATTTTCAAAAATGGAAACCGGTCAAATACCCAAAACTATCGTGGTGTTAATCACACAACGGATGTAGCGAAAATCCTTATAAAAATAATTTATAACCAAATGTTAGACTTTCTGACAAATGCTTATCTTATACCTCCTTCTTAACATTCATTTTTACCCAAAAAGTCATGTCAGTCCTGCCGTCTTACTTTCTCGGAATTCGTCTCCATAAAATATATTATATACTAGCGCGGAAGCCCAGCTTCGCCTTGAGCTTCCTTACATGTTGTTTTCTCTTATGTAGGCAAACCATAAATGAGAACCTCTTAAAATAATTATGTTCATTTCAGTTTTATTAGGGAAATATAGGTAAATACCTTTGAACTCCCTCTTTGTACATAGCTGTGATGCAGAACATGTGGCGTTGCCAGTAATGGAACTGCGTTAAGGGGGGCAGAACCTTTGTTGATGTTCTTGTAGACGTACTTGATGTACTTCGCTGAGTTGCAAAATTCTACATTGATTTGGGCGTTGAATACTTTTGACAGTAGGCAACAATATGGTACAATCCAATGGTTATCAGTTACCACCCCACCGGTTCGCCTTTCATTGATTACTGCTTCGAATCCCTCAATCTCAGGTTGTCGCCTTCTGTAGAGAGGGTTACCATCGCCATCAGTCTGAGTTGCACCTAGGAATCGCTTGGGATATCTCTTGGTACATTAACCATCCTTCATGCAAGGACTGTTGGGATTTATCTGACTGCATGGGCCATGCAACATTTGAGTTTTGATCATTTCAAGCAGAACAGGGTCAACGGACCGGTCAGGCAACTCTGCGCACATGAATTTGTCGACATCAGAAGAGTAAAGATTTCATTTAGCCAGACCAAAATGTGAGCGCGGGGCAGTCCTCTCTTTTGCCACTCTACAATTTACATATGACACTGAACGTCACCGAACATTTTGAATTTTGTGATGAGTCTCATCATGGTTTTCAACTTAAGCTGGAATACCCATGCGGACAAATCATGGCGATCCTTTGGCATTTGACCGGGGAGCAGCCCATCAGTAATTTCAGGCCATGATGGGTTGCAGGTTAAAGTAATGGATAGATCCGGGCGTCCAAAATGTCGAACCTAAACCAACGCATCTTGAGTTTTCTCATGAATATAGCAAGGAGACCCAGTGTGGCTTGACGATAAGATGAAAAGTTGACCGCGACCAGCATAATTAACACCATCATAAAGGATATTGGCTCTAAAGTGGATGAAGTTGTCCACACGAAGTTCTATCTGGTGTGTGCGAAAAAAGCAACGTCGCTCTGTTTCCATTCTTGTAAACATATCAACAGCAGATTGAAGGAACAACGTTTTGAATCGACAAAGTAGGTTGTAAGGTTGTTTTCGAATCATAAAGTGATATGAATAGAAGGCTTTACAACTGACTGTTTTACGGGTGCCTGTTTGAGGTATACCGAAGTGGTAACCGTCTTCACCATTAACATGTATGAGCGGGTATTGCAAGGCCTCGTATGAACGGTGTGTCTCATGCATCCGTTGCAGTATATCGTCTCTCCTTCTCAAGACAATATCCCTGTTGCCGTGCTGTGTTTTCTACATGATAACGGCCACCTCGTTGCATGTGGGAGCATTAAATCTTCGTTAATGTTCTCCATGAGGACGTTTATCTGCATCTATGAAAATGATTAAGTCAATGGAAGCTTGCATCTCCTAGGCAGACTTAAAATGGTTAACGTAGCTGTTGTGTTGGTGTAGCATGTCTTGAAGGGGCAATACTATGTGATGCTTCAAGCCTGGGTACACTCGGGATCGGCTTTGAGCTTGTAGGTTGATGTCTTCTATGAAGTATATTTGTAGAAATTTCGGCTCGCCATCAGAAGGAGGTAGTAACGATCCAATCCGGTGGCAAACTTGGCCTTCCACCTTAAAGGTTGGAATAAATCCAACGTCATGAACAATGTTGGCATCAAAAGAGGTCATTTGAAACGCCCCGTGGTGTTTCCTAATGTTTGAGAGAAAATGTTTCGAGTCGACGGTATCACCAGCAAGCAATGTTTGGAGTAATTCTGGTGGATGGGGGAAGTTATTCGGGAGAACTTTGGCGTTGGAACAGCACATGCCGTTTGCTTCACCAGTCTATTTGTTCGCCTGACAATGTCCGCAAACTTTCACTATCTTCCCAATGGAAACATTTGCATCTCCCGCATAACCAAGACTTGGGTTGTAATTGAGTGAGGCTTTGTTCCATACTTGAGCATTTATGGAAGCAAGCCAAGAGCCAGGGTCGCCGAAGCGTATGTGAAGTGGTTGTGAACTTGAGTTTTCAGCATCGGTGGGCCGTTGATCCGCTCTTTGTGATGCTTGCATAGCCAGACGTGCACTTCTACGTCTGGGTAATTCTTTTTGCCGACGTTGCGAATCTCGTATCCTACCTAGCTTTCTTCTTTGCAGAGTTTGGACTTCAGTTTCTTGGGAGCGATTTGTTTGATGGCCAATCGTATCTTTGTGTGTTATTTGTAGCCTTTGATATTCGGTTTCTTGGGAGCATCGATATAGCTGACGCATAGCATTAGTCTCCAGTCAAAGTCGTCTTTCTTCTTGTGTTTCTTGCAACCGTCTATTAAAATTAGCAAATCTCTCCCGTTCCTTCGTCTGAACTTGTGTTTTTGCGGCTACCCTAATTCCTTTTATACTTACCCGGATTATGCTCCCACTGTTGGAAGGTGTGGCAGGCAGCCGCATCGCTGTGGAGGGGGGAGGCTTGGTGTTTCAAGCGGCCGCGTCTACCTACACGTAAGTATGGGGGTGTCCAAGTGGAAGTAGGTCAAGGGGTTTACTGTCAATGAGTTTGAAACGGCTGTGAAGGCACCGTTATAGCCCTTGCTACATTAACAGTGGGAGTGGGGGGTGACGTTTTAGTGGCCGCGAAGACCTGGATGCAAATATGTGGGTCCAAGTGGAAGTGGGTCAAGTGATTTACGGACAGCTGGTCTGAAACAGCTGCCTGTCACGAATGCTAACGGGGAGACGACAAGGTAGACAGCGTTCTCCAGTCCTCGAGATCTTAGCGACCTCGTTCTTTTTGCTCCTCCACTCCACCCCCCGTGGCGTATTCACATCCGCCTGTCAAGTCGAATGTCAATCGCGAGTCTGAAACAGCTGCCTGCCACCAATGATAAAAGGGACAAACACAGACACAGTGACACTGGCACTGTTCCATGTGTGATCGACGTAGAGACTGGCGCGCGAAAGGTGGGCGGGTGGCGCGTCGCGTCGCGTGTGACTGACATACAGACAGGCGCGCATGCCCGCGTGCGCGCGTGTGTGCCCACGCTCCGTGATCGACTTACAAACAGATGCCATCCACCAATGATAACGGAGATGCACAAAGAGACAGTCAACATTTTTTATTAGGTAAACAGATTTTATTTTTCCCATGTCAAGAAGCGTCCCGAACCCTCAACAGCAGGATCCCATCTTACTGCATCGTGTCATACCATGCTACCTATTAAGGCAGTTTTTTGTTCTACATTTTTTTGGAAATCAGTAGCTCACTGAACTCATCCACCGATGTAGGAGTTCCTTTTACTGCCCAGATAATTATTTAATAAGAGTTCATTGTTAATCGGAACTATTTTTATTTTCTTTTTTTCAAGATAGCACTAAGTTTGTAATGAGAGGGCCTCTTGGGCCTTAAATATACAATTTATTGATAGAGAAGACAGGAACATCGTACTTACAATTTACTTCGATCTGAAAAAGGCCTTTGACAAAGCTTCCCATCAAAGACTAATCGTCAAACTCATAAGTCACGGGATTAGGCCCCCTTTTCTTGAATTCTTAAAATCATATGTTCAAAACCGATACCAAGTAGTAAAAATTAGAAACGTTATGTCTGAACCAACTCATATAAGCAGTGGTGTTTTTCAAGGCACTATCCTAGGTCTCCTATTTCTTGCTTTTATCCATGAACTATCCAGGATATCAACTTCTGCTTAAACCAAATCAAGGCAAGCAGAAACAATCACCTTATCACTCTGATGATGGAAACAAGCGTGTTTTTGAAACGTCAGCACCAATACAGTGTGGTTAATGAAGGCGCCTTTTCTTCTTCATCTTCTTTGGG
>JAYGXS010002277.1:0-10822 GCA_036362985.1 Ligula intestinalis | reverse complement strand
ATCATTCCCATTCCTCCAACACAAGTGCAGCAGCCAGCCGGGAAAATGAGCCAGGACACGTCCTTTGATACGAACGCAAACATCATGGTTCCAATGAAGTACAGAACGACGGATCCCAATTTCACTATACGTAATCCGACACTATCGATGAGCAACCCTACGACAATCAGCATGACCATTTGCAGGGCACTGAACGTTGTAAAAGCATTTGCGTACATATTTGTTTGAGCTTCACAACCAGCTGTACTTGTTGAGTTTTCACAGAGTGAAGCAAAAATTAATTCTTGTTTCATGATCGGATAAAATGCATTGAATCCATATATAATACCACCAAAAAATAACATTTCAGTAACACCAAAAAGGACTCCCAGTATCCTCCGTGGGAGGAAGGGCATGCAGTTGTCCAATGTTGCGCCTAAAAACACAAAAAGGGACTGAATTAATACTGAATTTCGTCTAAATATCTACGGGGTGAAGACTGCCGATAGAGACAGATAAAATTTAAATTGGAAATTAATAGATATTTACGCTGCCTGATTCATGCATATTTGTGGTTTAACATGCTTTTACTCTGCTTAACTGTGTAGATAAAGGAATATGTAGTCTGGTTTCGGCGGTTGTGTCCACTAACATAATTTATTTATATTTTTATCTTTTAGGCAATCTGAAAAAATGTGAAATGCCGAATAATAAAGTTCAACGAAACAAAAAGCCCCTTTTTTATAGTCGCAGGTGCAAAAAATGAGCCATCTTGTTTATCGCACTGAGGAATCTTAAATGTATCCAGATAAATATAAAACAAACTGAAGTAATAGAGGAGAATATACGAGTTTCAGGCAGCAGTTCAGCAATAAAAGATGCGACCACTGGTACAATGACTTTATTTTCTTGACGTTTCGGATTCCCTCGAGAATCCTCAATCATAGGTAATCGAAGAGCAATCTGAAACATGTGCAGATAGGGTCTGGAACAAAGATTTTAGTTTCCTGACGTTTCGGATTTTCTCGGGAATTCTTGATCATAGGTAATCGAAGAACAATCTGAAACATACGCAGACTGTTCAGACTGTTCTTCGATTACCTATGATGAAGGATTCCCGAGGGAATCCGAAACGTCAGGAAAATAAAGTCCTTGTTCCAATAATCGCATCTTATCTTTCTAAACTGAAGTAATACACAAATGTTTTTTGCTGGATGTCTACAGCAATTAAGTAAGCTAATAGCGGGACATAAATACAAAATTGGAAATCTGTCTATATTTGTACTGCTTTCTACAAGCAAATGTATATTTTCCTTGCTTTAGAATTGTATAAATTTCTAGATTTAGGTGATATGTAGTCTGGTCTCATTGGTTCCCGCTACTGATAGAATTCAGACACAATTTTTCTTTTAAACGCTTTGAAAAAAGTGATAATGCAAATAATTAAATTCAACGAAATATCTGCCATAAATTTCTGTGCTTCTGCAAAAAACGCCCCTTTTTCATAGTCACAGGGACGGAAGTGAACCATCTTGCATAGGCATACCGAGGATTGTAAAAAGAGTGCAGATTCCTTGTATTAAGCTAAAGATAGAAAATTCTTCTTCAAGAAAATATGTAAGGTTAGAGAACTGCAGCAAGAAGAGCGAAGTTAACACCAAATCATATACATAAGGCCTTAAGTAATATTTTATAAGCTTAAACACAACCACCTTGTCAGCAATTAATAAAATTTTAATTAACTCAGTAACTATTAAAAAGTTAATTACAAATATATTGCACTATTTTACGTCAAAACAAGCGTAATAGTTAACCTCAAACGTAAATTTTGCAGCCGTTACCTCTCGCATATTTCAATTAACGAATGTCTTTAAAACTTAACAATGACGAATTGAATATTAAAAACAAGATATTGCATGTGCAAGTTGCGAACTGGTGAGATCGCTTTTCAATCGCGAAATGACAACCTAATCGTAAGCAGTTGCTGAGGCATTTTTTTCCTTCAATCAATTGAATAGGTTAATAAATGGCTGGTATATCACTTAAAGGTAACAAATGAGGGTTAACGTCTCCAATTAATGTAGTGTCTTTATAATACACCGCAAAACATAAACTGAAAATACTTAAAACATGAAGACATTTCCGAATTTCTGTTCAATAATTTCTGTTATCGTCTCTCCTTTAATAGGGTTTTTACAAAGCGGCTTATTTTTGTTTGTTTCAATTATCATACTTCACTTCCACTAGAAAACTTTCGATACGATCAGTCTCCAGGACGGTCCTTATGACTTTTAAGCGCCCCAAGTCTTGTGCTCTACCTCAATTTGTTAATGGTTAATCCCTTATGGTGCGCTTCAGCTTGGTTCATACATATTAGAATAAATTCACAAGCAATCTTTACTGTGAGGTTTGTGGCAAAATTTATAAAACATGCCTCATTCTTTATTTTTGCCTGAACTTTTTGCACCGGAAGGTATTTCCTTAACCTTAGGCATCCAGGCAGACTTGACATTATTCGTTTGCATAAGAATGCTAAACGTGTATCGGATAAAGCATAATGGCTTTTTATTGCATGCGCTTAACTCATCTGAAGAGCTATTGCCCTACTACCCGAGGTGTCCAAATGATACTAGATAGATATGTCCCTCCGCTTTAGTACTAATTTATAATCTTCAGTTAAAAGGGTAGTCGTTGTCCTCTTAAGTCTGGTGAATGCCTCGAATATATGGGATAAAGTAGAAAATGGGAAGAAGTTTCACATTTTTCCATGAAGTCAATTCAATTAATATTTTAAAAGCCTTTGGAAACGATTCTTTCCAGAAGCAACATGAATATTTTATTTAAAGGTCCTTAAATGGCTGTTTAATGAAGTGTTATGACTCAAATCAGATTCATGTTTTCATTTAACGCACGAGACTGCCCTGTTCAACCTTGAGCTCAGAAACCGAAAGACCACATTGGTTAATATGAATGTTTAATAATTCCTGCTTTATTAGGCAGAAGCGCAGTTATTTTGATAATACTGGATAAAAACATCAAATTATAACCAATTCCGACTCAAATGGTGTCCCGTTAGGGTAAGTGGTTCAATAAGTTGATTGTCCTTCACTATCCAACAATTTTAAAAGACCAAATGTAAAGTCTGCTGCAAGCCAATGATATCAATGAGTAATGGAGATAACCGAGGATGTTTGACAGATTTGCTTAATTTAGGTTGACCCGATTGTGACCCGATTGGGGCGTTTGCAGCTTATTGTTCAGGGCATTGGCTTCCAGTGAAGGCCTTTTCTGATTCACGGGTTCAAATGCCACCGGACACCCTGATGTTTTTCACTATTGGCTCAACTTAAATTGATATTCACCAATTTGAGTAAGCTGCTCATTTGTTTACGACAAAGTGACAAAATAACTAGATATTTTCCGAATTATAATAACGAAATTTTGATACAAAGGAAGAGGACTGTGATTTTTCAGCTTATTTGACCTCCAACTTCAATCTTTCAACTTATGCCACAAAGAACTTGTTTATGGCGGAACCTTAGTCATCTAGACGTACAAATTATAGGATGGTTTTCCTTACAAATAATGTTTTGTGTGAATGCTTTTCAATCTTTTTAAAATAAAATCAATTCGATATTTTATCATTTGAATTCAATACATAATTTCTGCATCCAATTGGAAGCAAGGACTATAATTTTTTCATAGTGATGTACTGTAATTCTAACAATTAGGCATGTTATTAAATATTTCATTTCATATTATACCGGCAAGTTTTGGCTTAAAATAACTATTCAGGTGCATTTGCAGGCATATTCATTTCTGCATTTCCCTGTGCACATTTTTGCCTCTCATTTTGCGTACTGAATGATAACGTATATAAAAAATATAGTGAATTTTTCTACAATTTCTTCTTAAAGTAGGATACTGGCTTTTGTGACTATCCAATAGCGTATATAAACTAAATTTTCTTAGGCATTTACCACATGGTAAGATTATAAAGATCAAGAAAGAACGCCGAACAAATTATTGAATAGTGTACCCGAAACTTACAAATCCCCATTTTTCTGCGCAGATGTGTGTCAAGGTTGCAAATTAAAAATGTAAGTGTTATTGATGCAACCAAACAAGAGAAAATACAGGTCATCTTAGGTCATCGAAGTTGGTTGCCCTGCTATATTGGCGACCAAACACCTAGAAAAATTTATCGGATGAAATGGTTTACATGATAAGTACCCACTTTTAAATAACGAAAAATGTATGAACCACGGACACGGAGTAAATCAAAATCAACTTAAAATGAAAATAGGAAACTTTCGCTGTAACATATCGTGAATTCAATTAAGTGGACAAACGGCAGTAGATACTCCCGAAATCAAAATAGAAGGCATGGAAATAATGAGGCAAAATTCAAAAATGCGGCTAAATATGCCATAATATGCACTTAATAATAAAAATGGTACTTGGGCCTTGAGTAAACAATGTATTATTAAGATAAGAAACCAATTCACTTGGTGCAACAAATTTATCAAGCCATACCTGACAGAGGCTTACACACCAAAAGCTCCCCAAACCTTAGTCGCTTGATTCTAAGGGTAGTAGGAGGACACGAATACAATGCTGAATAGGTAAAATAATGAGTCACAGAAATCTCTTATTGGAAACCCAGGCATCGGTTTAAGTAATCCGAAGAAAATAACCAATGACAATCAACATATATAACATGATCTTAGCTTTGATTTTCATACATCTATCTATATACCCTAAAAGAATCATAAATATACCAGAGTGGCGTGTGTCAAGACATGTCATTTGGTCCCATCTTCTTCATTCTGTACATAAATAAAAGTTCAGTAATTTTCAGATATTTCACAGACGCAGATGAACTTTCATTAATTATTTCTTTCCTAAGGAAACGGTCAACATTAACATTGATAGAAGCTAACGCAGCTTTTTATACGCTCTCACGTTAGAACACCCCTGCTAGCACAATCCCCGTTCTCCCCCGTCGAGCGGCGGGGGAAAACGGGGTAAAACAGGGCTTTACCCCCGCCGAGGACGGGGCTCAGGGCGGGGATATCAACCCGTTTTCCCCCGTCCCCGAAAAAAATTGGCAGCAGGACGCGTTGGCATGCTCATTTAAGCCCCTCCCCTCTCCCCAACGCCCGCTTCCCGTTGCGGTTAATGCCCCCGCTACCCTTAAACACCCCCCCCCGCCCCCCCTCACCCCCCCCCCCCCCCCCCCCGCCTTCAACCCCCCCTAAGCTGCCCATTGACGCTTTTTGATAAAGGACAAGTTCTAATTAAATAGTAATTGTTTTATATTATGGGATTAAAAAAATGATATTAAAAAAAATTGCGTACAAACATTAATATTAGTCACTTGTACGTTCATTGTCAGGGAAGACGTAGCTTGTGGAAGTCAGGTATGCTGGCTCCTATAAAAGAAAAGTGAGAGTTATAAGCTTTTTTATATGTTTGCAAGAAAAAAATTATAAATTGTAACTAAAAGTACATTGTCGGCAAAAGTTAACCAATAAAGCCATTGTATGCGATGGCACTTACAGTGTCCTCTGACTGAATGTATGAGGTCACCACATTGCCCGCAGCGGCGTCTTTTCGTTTTTCTCGGAGGCCTCCGTACCGATCCCGAGAACCGTGGAACCACTCAATGGTGGTTTTCCTTATGACGTCCTCTTTGACGTAATGTAACCCCGGGTGTTTGCGTGTGGTCTCTGAAGATTATAAAAATGATTGCAACCTACCCATGAAAATGGTGTATAGGGTACTGCCAATGAAGGACATTTTGTCCTTTTGCGTAGAACCTTGTAACATGAAGGTGGTGCAGAGTGGCGGTCCTAGAAGCTGTGATAATATGTGGCGTATTATTTCTTTGGGGCCGCAGCCGCCAACCGTGAGGAGGAAATTAACCTACATGTCAAAATTTTTTTATCAATCACGGCCGAATTGTTCATACTTTTTGTACAGTTTGGGGTGACAAAAAATGTAAATTGCGGTAGAAAACATTAAAAATGGTAATACTTGTCAGACCGTAGAAAAGAAGGTAATACAACCGGACATATGCACAATAAAACTGTCGGAACTCAGAGGCTTTCCAAAAATTAAGGTTTTCCAGGGATCTGCACTTACGAGGAAACTCCACTGGAAGACACAGACTACAAACGTCTATGAGATTATTTAGTTCACTGATGCGCCCGCGCCATCTTCACGCCTGTAGAAGTCTTTTCATCACACCCAGACACCATATGCATATAATCAAGTGGGAAACACTTAATCATGTCAATGGGTAGGTCTTCAAAGAGAGACCTCCCTTTGTGATGAAACTTTTGACGGCGGGCTCGAAAAGACGTTTCATCACGCAATGGGCCACAGGATGTTGAAAATATAATTCGCTTGTTAAAGCTCGACCCTTGGTGACAACATCTATAAGGTTGGCTATTACGTTTAGGCAAAAACATACCTGTCGCAACCAAATGTGCCGTTGTGCGCTGCTACTAGTTTCACATATGCGCGAGCTGGCGAGTCACAGACTACCTGACGCAGAACGACATTCACAACGCCCTGACTTAGTCCAGTTGACAAGCCATGCGCGAGGAGTTCCTTCAGATCCGAAACACAGTCATGAAGGAACCTGTCAATAGGGTCAGGTTTACTCCAACCTGCGAAGACACCTACAACGAAAGGTCTGGAGACGAAGGGGTTGCTGATGCGGCACAATATTGGCCAGACACATCGACGAGAAGCTTTAAAAATCTTCATTCCATCAATGTGAAGTTGCAGCCACACCTCACGAATGACGGTCCCCTGACGAATACGCAGTTCCTTCAGTAGGCCATCACGAAAACCCACATGGACATAGTCACCATTATTTAGTGACTTTATAACGCACGATCGAGGCGTTTGCATTATTGTCTTTGAGTTCTTTGGAACATCTGGGATAGTGGTCCCCTTAAAAGCACGGACCGTATCGAAGAGATCCGTAATAGCCTCATGGTGCAGCGACCGATGTACGCAAAAATCTCGCAGGGCTTCAACGAATGAATAATTGGACGCGAGATTGTTTTCATCAACTACCCTTAAATCTCCATCTAGTGTGCTGTTATAAAACCTAAATACGTATCGGAAAGAATCTCTGGGGTGAGCACTGGCATCTCCAGTTCGGTGTCATCAGTATCAACAGCATTCGACGTGGACGGTCGCGTTGCCACTTCATCTCGAAAGGCCTCCAAATAAGCCCGCTTTCTGCGCTGTATGCGCTTATATATAGTGCTGCGGTGTAATCCATAATATGATCGCTGCATAGTTAATCGCTATCTATGCTTAACAAAAATATAACTTAGTTATTTCTGCACATTTTAAACACAGACTGTTTCAATAACCTAATCAGCGATTTATAATAGGAGGGTGCTTATGGTCAATAATTAAATAATAATATTATGAGAAACGAACGGAAGTCACAGAAAAACAATCGTACCTGGACAATAAATAGTAGATATGATGTCAAAATCAAATCGGTGGTTATCACGCGACAGAACCCACGACAGGCGAAGGCGAAGAATGACCGCCTACTTGGGAAGGAGAAACAAAACCCTTGGTTGATTCAACATTTATGATATCGATGCCTTCTATCCAATTATACTTTAAAAACCTATTTATTTCTAATTTTAACAACTTTTTTACATACAATAATGCTTAAAAATTGCTTAAATTGCGTTCCTACTCCGATGGATGTACATACACAGCAATGAAAAAAGTTAAGGTTCCTGACTAATTTAAATGCCTTAACCTTCATCCCCGGACGGCCCCATATCCCCCCGTCACCAGCCCCGTCCAATCCGGGGATTGTGCTAGCAGGGACTATTTGGCAGGAGGAATTTATCCATCCAGGTCGGTTTTCAAGAATTTCAGCCTCAAACATTTTCCTGGAACCCTAGTATTTCACTTTTACAACAAACCACCATTAGGGATTACGATCTAAGATAGACGTATAAGCTAGCGTTATCGATGCATGTAGATCGAAGTTTTGCTTATGCTACACAAACGCTTGGTCTTATGTCAGATTATATCTGCCTTCTGACAATAAAGCTTAAGAGGTACCCAAAGCTTGTTTTTCTCATCCTTAGATATTAAACTCCCTGTTTTAGTCTGACGAAGGCCTCTATGTGTAGTAGCGTCAAAATGTCCAGGTAGTTTTTACGCTACAGTACGCGCAGTAATCGTTTAAGATAAGAAATTTACTCGTGTAAATTTCGGGGCTGTTCGCTGACCTTGAGTGATGTCACTGAGGTACATTTTTTATTTTATCGATTACCCCAACGGGATGAACTCCAGCGCGAAAAAATGGGAGATCGTGGAAAATTCACCCTACTTTAAATGTGCAAGTAGGCGGTTATTGTTTATGTTGCCCTTCCAAACACCCTCTGCACAGTGTCCCAAAAATGAATCCACATTTTAAACAATTATAACTTTGAGGTTTATTATACTTTATTTTTGCAAAAATACAAAAGTATGAAGAAGTATCGCTGGATTGTTTTTATACTGAATTTTCACTATATTTTAAATAATTGAGGAAGAGAGAAGCCATTGAACATGAATGCACCCAAATAAAAATGGAATAGTTTTATAGTGTGTGCTAATCCAGTGCTTCACATTGGCAGCTGTGTCTGCATGACATGGATGTCAGTTGCAGAACATGCAATGAGAGAACAATCAAATGACACTTGTTACGAGTTTTACACTTTTACGTAATAAAATTACATTCAATACCCAGTTTACAATTATTTAAATTGCGTATACATTCTACGGGGCACCTTTTAGTTCCCGGCCCAGCAAGTTTTCAGCATCAAGTGATTCAAATATTTAACTACGGAATGTATTACGCCTTTAACGTCCATTTCTTTTCCAAATACGCAACATTCTGTTTTCGAAAATTGTGCCCACTCATTTAAGGCATGTTCCTTTATACTCGTTGTTTTCTGAATATTTTTTTAAATTATCCTCTGCAAAGTCAACATTTGTAGCCGTTTTGCCCTCTCTCCTTCTCAAATATCATTGCTTAGTTTTAAATACATTGATGACTTCCCCTGTTTTGTAAACCCGACAATGGCTTCCTCTTTTAAACATGAATCTACCTCCTCAGACAATGGTCCCTGTCAATAAGTGTGGCAGGCTCTTCTGTTTTCGTCCCTGTTCGGACGGACTTAGTTGTCCGTAAGTAAGTTCCTCGAAAAATTCGATTTTAAGATTGTGACTCTTACTATCACCACTTTGTTTTGTTTAAAGATATACTTATTTTCTCTGCGATGAACACTTCCGGTCGCGCCTTCCTGATTTATAACCCTGCAGCTAGTGGTGTGGTTGTCAACAGTAGTCCTTGCTATTGTATGCCTTATATATGTATTTTTATTATAGCAGTTTACAGGCAATTTTGAAGACGTGGTAGAGCACCTCTCGAACGCTTTCCAAAACCTCGAAGACAGGAAAAAACCTAAAACAAACTCCCTGTTTTGTCGCCAGTATTGGTTGTATTTCCACTTTGTGTTTTGTCAATACTGTACAAGATAGGGAGTTTGTTTCAAGTGAAAAAATCCTGACTTCCAAGTTGCAATACAAACGGAATGCATGTACAGTTGTAAACTGAGTTGACACCTCAGCAAGAGAAATGTTGCATATCTTTAATGGACATTAATTTGGGACGGAGATGGTTAGCAAAAGAACACCCTGTTCTTAGTCTTTCTTCAATGGTTGTTGGCAAAAGTTGCGCGCTATCGGCAGAGAGGTTAGCCAATAGCGGACCGCAGATTCAGCAGCATTATCTTCAGCATGAAGCCTGGCAGGGTTCAAAGTCCAAGAACGGCATCAGAGTGAAAGGGAGATTCCACCGAGTCAGCGCCCGAAATTCGTGAAAGTTTTCCTGAATGTAGGAAACGAGTGATAGCCTTCTTAAACATCGGATAGCTATGCTGGGTTTTAATAATTCTGGGCAGCTTAGTCCAGATTGATATTGCGTTTACTGAAAATAATTGCTGGAACTTAACTGTGCGTGTCATAGGAAGAAATAAAAACACATCCCGATGACTAGCGCGCGGAGGAAGCTCGAGCTGCCTTATTGCACTGAGAGGATTAAAGGTTTGGCCATTCAAAAAATAAAACAGTAAAAATAGACCCTTCTGTAATCTACGAAGCCACAGGACATCCAGCTTTATAATTTCGCACCTTTGTTGGTAGGCTAAGTTACGGTGTTTTGAAGTGAAAACACGTCTTTTGAACAATTGCTGCAACGATTCTATTTTCTTCCGTTCACACGTGCGCTGAAGACTGAATAGACTTGATCAGTATTCAAAACTGGGGTCTCACGTATATATTTTAAAGACTAGTTCTAACCTTTGAGCGTTTCAAGCTCCCATACTTTCTTATCAACAGCACGATTGAATTCCTTTCTATCATGTCACCCATATATATCCATGTTACAAGAAGATTTCTCAAAAAGAGGTTCCTCGCTGAACTATGAACTTGATTTTATCGTAGGATTGTTTTTTACTGCTTTTTATATATTTTACATATATCCAAAGAGTTTTCGCTATTTTCTTTCTGGAACTATGGTACTTAGAGTGGCATGACAGGATTCCCTTGTTTTTGAGTCGCCGGACGCCCTCATCCTCTTGATTTTGACATGCAGTGTGACATACTTCACGAAGTTAAGGTGTATCAACCATTAATTGCACTATATAGGGGTCTTGGTGTGTTTTTTCTAGGATCACTACCAAAATCAGGTCAGTCAGTCAGTCAGTCAGTATATTTGAGGGAAAAATAGGCTTGCGCCTTT
>JAYGXS010002276.1:0-10826 GCA_036362985.1 Ligula intestinalis | reverse complement strand
TTAACGTGCAGTTTGGTTCTCTCTTTTGTAACAGCATAGAAAATTCCAGAACTAATGGTTATTTCGCTTAATAAACCTAACTAAAATGTCAATTTTACTAGGTAAAAGGCTTTCGCAGAATTCAATTAACTGAATGAATCACAAAAGTGTTCTTAAATATATGCAACAGTGTCCAGCCAAATTTCATAATCAGCGTTGCATGATCGTCGGTGGCTACTGTATGTATAACAATGCTGTTATAGTGTACTTCCGCATAGATACTAGCTTAAAGCCCAACGGCTGCATCTAGCTGTGTATCTGAGTGCTTGTAGTGCTGGTGCTATTACGGACGCTTATGTCTGGTCAGAAATGACATTGACCTGATCAGATATGCACCCGTGTTCCCTTGATCTCAGGTAGAAATGGGGATTTTGACTTTTGCTATTCCGAGAAGAGTAGGTTTTTGACGCTCGGAGTACATCCCTGCTTGCGCTGGTTTTTTCTCAAAGTTTAAAGAACTAGGGCTCCAAGGTCTTACCATACATATGGTATTGAGGCAGCTCGCTCTCTTGTATACGAAAATCTGGCCTACCACACGCGGACCCGGTATGCGTGGCACGCATAGACGGGGCACCTGACCGATGTGCCTGACTCTGACCCGACACTGGATCAAGATATGCGTGGGAGGAGATAGCATGTTAGAATTAGCGCAATTCCATAGCCGCTTAAACCTCATGCACCGGCAATTCACAGTCCCTTAGCCTGCCTTACTGTGGGACACGTGTGAAATATTATCGTTTCTGATGGTCGAAATGAGGTGTCATCACATACTTACGGGCTTATTAGAATTATATTACTACACCCATGAAAAAAGCTGAACTATCGTAGAGTTGATTCTCTAGCTCATTAAATGGAAACCGAAACCGTTAAATGTGTTTTCATTTCGAAAATTTTATTGAAGTAGGGTTGTTATATTGCTAAGAGTGCAGCGTAATCCTTAGATATCTCCTTCCCGTCAATAAGTGGGCTTTTGAAGAGTTTCAGTATCAATATCAGTATATTGAGGGATGTGTAGAAACAATTCCTGTGAGTGCCCTATTTGTACATATGTGCAGTGGTAGCAGAAAATTTTTTTCTCAGACTTTTGGCAAGGCCAGTTGTCCTGTGTCATAGGATGAAAATAGGAGCAGACAGTGAAAAACTCCTCAGGGATTTTTAGGAGAAAAACTGTCGCCCATTTGGGGGTAATGCGTGGGATTTAGGAGAAAAAAGGGGGTTCCCACTTGGGAAGGGGCATTGCAAAGGTTCCCAGGATCATCACCGTGTGGAAGCCGCGTCCTGATTCTTCCTTGATGATGGCAGAGTCCGCCAACGGAACTGGAAAGACAGAGGCATCCGTCCAGATCGTCGACAGTCCGCTTTGAGTCGAACCAAGGGTGAATGTTTAGGCCATCAGGTCTGGCTGGTAAGATTGCTAGCGGGGTAATCACGGTACACAGATGGCCAAGTAGGGTAGACCGCGGAGACCTTTGCATGAGGCTATGCGTGGGAGGGCGTTATAAATTGCAAACGTGAATGGATATAAAAACTAAGACTACTGAACAATTGAAAGTAGTATTATTGTTGTTGTAAATTGTCAGTTCCGATCCATCGTGCACTGCTATATCGATCCAGTTTTCGCTTAAAAATCTCGAGCGATTCCGACATAACGACGTGCTGAGGGAGCGCATTCCACGCTCCGACCACCCTTTTTGAGAGGAAGTGCTTCCGAGCGTCCCGCCTGGCCTTGTCACCTTTAATTTGAGAGGATGACCCCTCAGATTCGTGGTCGTTCCTATTTCGAAAAAAAAACCTGATATAAGACAGCAGTCTTGAAGACGTAATACGCGGAATGCATGTATCAGGTCCCCCCGAAGCTGCCTGAAGCGCAATGGGAAGAGGTTGAGATTCGACAGCCGTGTTTCATAAGGCTGCGAGCCCTGCCCCATAGCAAGTTTGGTTGCGCGCCGTTGTACCTTTTCCAGGATCTTGATGTATTTGGTGACCCACGGTCTCCAAGCTTAGATAGCGGATTCTAGGTGCCGTCGTACGAAGTTTTCGAAGACTTTTGTGATGCACTTTTCATTGAAGGTAGAAAAAGCTCGTCTGACGAGGTATAGGATCGACATTGCAGACTTGGCTACCTTTGTGCAATGCAGGGAGGGTTTAATAACAATAATAATAATAAGTATAATAAGTTGTATATTTCAGGCCCAATGGGCCTCATCAATAAACCAAAAATTCGATAACATGAAGTACTAGAAATAATTGGTTTAACAAACAGTATCCGAAGTTTATAGCTATAAGAGGAGTATAACTGTTTAGAAGCGAATTTGTTAGATTCGAAAAAAATGAATATAGCAGTGTCATGCGGAAGGTGCAATTCAAGGGCACACACAGATGAGCCACATCGTTATCTATATTCTGACTATGTATTCTGATACCCACTGCCTCTGTTAGTAGGGGAGGGGCTTGGAAGCAAACTCAGTCGAAACTGAGCGTGGGGCAGAATAGGTACTAACGAAATATTACTGGTATAGACGGGTTCCCGGCAGTACACTCGGGTTCCCAAACCGGTGCGGCATAATAGAACATAGGGAGCCCACCAGTTTATGATCGTGATGAGCATTGCCTTATGAGATCCAAAAGTCCGCCAAACCTACAAGACCATCGTTGGGGATGTCTGAGATGTGACCAAATATAAGGCCCTGATGATGGTTGATGACCAGCGAAACGAGAGCCGTCAAGACTGCGTCCTGATTCCGGGGGACACGAGTCAGAGAATGGCAGTTTCAAGAAGGGATCCTGAATTCCCGGTAGTCCTTTCTCGGGATCGTGGAGAAAGCTGCCCGGAAAAGATGAGGAAAGCAAAAGGTTTATAGATTCAGTGTTAAGATGAATGTGCAGTCTTCGCTTGAATGCACATAGACAAGTCAACGTCTGAATATCAATCGGCAAATTATTCCAAAGATAGCTATACCTAGAAGCAAAAAATAGGCATCGCTTAGAAGTGGAAGAAGCAGGCGGAGGTATAATCAACGTTGAATTTCTTAGGTTGTAAGGGCGAGTAACGGGAGTAAGGGCGTGATCTAGACTCTCAAGTCTTTTTGGGCGTTCACTTCCTTCAATGGTATGTCATTAGGTCGAGAAGCCGTGCCGTTTGAAGAACCGGATTCGCCGACTCGAATGGTGGTGCACTTGCTCTCATTGAACGGTAAGAGCCAGTCCGCCGACCATTTTTGAAGTCTATTTAAATTTTCCTGTAAGTGCACTTTGTCAGCCGCAGTTCGAATTACGCTCCAAAGCTTTATATCATCGGCGAACATGGCGATACCGCAATCAAGTTCGCGGACACAGTCGTTGATGTAGATAAATAACAAGAAAGGGCCGAGAACAGAGCCTTTTAGAACACCACTCTCAACCTCAACCTTGGCTGACTGTTTGTCGCTGATGTGGACAGTTTGCCAGCGACCGATTATGAGGCTTTTTATCCACGCAAGGAGCTCACCCCTTACTCCTATGCGGCTGAGTTTATAAAGGAGGTAGTGGTTCGGCACGCTACCGAAAACCTTTTTGAAGTCAATATAGACGGCGTGCACTGAGTTTTCACTATCGACTGCTTCAGTCCACCGTTCTAAACAGTAGAGCAAGTTTGTTACGCAGGACCTACCTCTACGAAAACAATGCTGAGCATCCGATAGCAGATAGTTTTGTGCCAGGAACTGCATAAATTGTTGCTTGATAATTTTTTCCATGATTTTGCAACAGATTGCAGTTAGGCTGACCGGTCGGTAGTTATTCGCTGAGATCCGGCTTCCCCCTTGTTTAGCGGCATAATCCTTGCGGATTTCCAAACTACTGGTGGGCATCCGATCTCGAAGGAGGTTTGGAAGAGCATGGAGAGTGGTTTGGCCAACTCATTGGCGAGCTCCTTCAAAATCTTGGCTGGTACGTTGTCGGGACCTGGTGACTTAGATTCTTTTAAGCTTTAGAGTTCCTTAAGAACAGCAGCCCCGGGGAGTCGGACAGTCTCAACTATTGTATCCGCTTCGGTGTCGTCGGTGGAGTGATCGTATGCCATTTCCTTTGTGAAGACTGACTGGAAAAAATTTCGAGGGATGATCAGCCTTTGTTTCATCCTCTATCAAGTCTCTTCCCTCAGCGGTCCTCAGCATGGGTATCGGATCCTTGTTTTTGGTACTCTGTAAAACAGTTTGGGGTTCACTGTGGCCCGGTTTAGCAAGTCTGCTTCGAAAGCCCGCCTTGCTTTAGAATAAGAGCCTTGACCCGGTTTCTCTGGGTTTTGTAGGCACTGACAGATGCAGGAGTCCTCTCTGCTAGCATTTTTTCCACAGCTTCTGCTTTCTGTTCACTTCTATTTTTAAGGCCTGCGTAAGCCATCACGGTTTAGTGGTCAACTTTTTTCACGAAATGGGACAATGGTTGTCGATGAGTCTGTGCAGTGTGTTCCGGAACGCTTATCAGTCCGCAGTTATGTTTAAAGAAAATAGGGGTTCCCACTCAGCGCGCATGAGTTTGGTCTTCATTCGATCGAAATCGCCTCGCCAAATATTTCTTCTGGCTGTTGAGGGTCTCTCCGGTCTTGAGAATAACGAGTACTCCCATAGCAGTACAACATGGTCACTTTTACCTAGTGGTGGGAGTCATGACACTTCGTCGATGCTGTCCTGCGATTTCGTGAGAAAGAGGTCCAGACAGTTGGACTGTTGGCCATCGCGCATCCTTGTCGGAAAAGTGACGTGTTGCGTGAGAAATAACTGTAAAGTCATGCTAGAAGGCAGCTGTCGAAGGTTAGATCGGAGCTATGTGCGCAGGCCGCACCCCAGTCAATATGAGGCGCGTTAAAGTCCTCCACAATCAGGATGTCCGATCGTGCAGTAATCTTTTTCAACTCCTCTAGCAAGGAGGCATCCACTACGGGCTCTCTTCTCCGTGGTCGATAGAGTGTCAGTACATCGAGGTTGGGTGCACCTGGTACTTGAATGGACGGCCAGATGGCCTCGGAAGTACACGCCAGTTTATCCGTTTTGTCGAAAACTGTGAGTCCATTTTTCACGTTTGTTGCTACGCCACCGCCTTGACGACCTTCTCTGTCTTTTCTGAACAGTTGATAAACAGGCATGGATACCTCGCCGTCGGCTACCTGTTCAGACAGTCAAGTTTCCGTTATTGAAACTATATCTAATGATAATTCAAAAGCATGAATCTTCAGCTCCTCTAGCTTTGATAGAATACTCTGTGCATTTGTGTACATGAAAGTTAACTTTCTGTTTGCTCGATAAGTGGTTACAGTCAGGCTCTCCCCGCCCCTCACCGGGTCGACTGTGCGGTCATCCGGGGAGGATCTTTCCTGGGGGAGAACAGTGGACGCTGGAACACTTGGTTGGTGTAAATAACCAAATGTTTTCCCCCCTTCGTTCTGCCTCTGTAATTTTTTCGATTGGGCTCAGTCCTCCCCCTACTGAGCCGACTGTCTGGTTATCCGGAACGGAACTATCCAAGGTGAGAACAATGGACGTTGGATCACTTGGTTGTTGTAAATAACCAAGTTTTGTTCGCCCTTGCTGACCCGCTCCCTCTTTTTGGAAACAAGTTGACGACGTTTGTTCCGTTCTGCAGCTGAGAACTCCTGTTGAAAAAAACTTCCAGGTCAGAGTCTCTTATTTTAAAACGCCCAGATAGAATGGGCTTGGTGTCTTGGCTTCTTGTCATGACCACTTTCAGAGGCCTGGGACGTGCCATTCAAGTTGGGCTCTCTGGCCGCTTGCCAAGGCGGAAGGCCTCTTAGCACTCTAATGGTACATTGGGTCCCAGCATTTTGTTCATAAGTGCATGGAAGAGCTGGACATCTGCGGAATACCTGTCCATGGGAGTGGCTGCGATTGATTTTGTTAATCCCTGTATTATGATGCTGGCTTCTCTCTTAGCGCCATTTTTCGTGCCTACGACAGTCGCTTGCTTGCTCGTTAATAGCTCTTGTGCTGCTATTATGATCATCTTGTGTGCGACCGGAGTCTATGGTTGATGTGCTGCCCTCGTTTTCTACTGTGGGCTTTGGGCTCGGGCCTGCGACACCGTCACCCACTTTCTGGTTAATAGCAGTACTGGCAGTGGATTCCGGTAGACCTTGTTTTACGAAACTTTTGCCCCTATCAGTGACATTTGCGTCCCCTCTACGCCGTCGGTCACTTCCTGGAGCAACGCTTTCGTGGTTTCCATCGTGTCTTTTTTGACGGCAGCCTGTACTTTACGTGGCGAACCAATCGTCTTTTTGTTGTCTACGGCGAGATTGTTTAAACTCACCTCAGCGGTGGCGGATTGGTCGACTGTGGGGGTCTGCCCTGTAAGTATGGGCTCCCTCGTATCTGTCTCCGCGGCAGCCTGCACTTTACGGGGCGAACCGATCGTGTTTTATTGTAAACGGTGAGATTGTTTAAACTCGCCTTAGCGGTGGCTGATTGATCAGTTGTGGGGACCTGCACTGTAAGTATGGGCTCCCTCGTTTGTTTTTCGGTTGAACCTTTGCTTTCATTGCTTTGTGCGCGTCGGACCGCAGTTGTTTCAGTGCAAATACTCTCTTTTTCATCTCCCAGCTCTTCTCTGATCCCCTTTCGTGCGATTTCACTAGTTTTGACCTGTGAAGAGGGTGATACTGGTTGGTCAGGTAGATGCTTCCCTCTTCTCCTGGCCGTTTTTATGATCCTAGAACCTGAACTTTCTTGGGACGGTAGATGAAGGCTTGCGTGTGTTTGCTTCTTCTCAGTTTTAGTCGCGCTTGGACCGATTGGCTGGTGCCTGGTAGCGACTTCCGTCATTGCAGATTCTAGCTGCTGATTTCCACTGGTTTCATCTAGCGACTTCAATTTGCCATGCTTGAGAAACCATGTGATAACATCCCCCAGTAAATCCATACGTGACTTCAACTTTGATATTTTCGGGCAATGTTTGCAATGTTCGCAGGCCATCGGGCAATGCGTGTCATCCGTGTCACTATTCTTATCTTTATGTGACTTCTGCGAGGTGGTCATGATGGCCGTAGGGTTTATACCCTTGTCTCTTATGTCGCACTGTTTGTCACACGGGACAGTTTGGTCGTGGAGTTCTTTGACAGAATTTATCGTGTCAACCCTGTCAATGCACTTAACTTTCTGTGACTAGCATAGCTGGGTGGCAGTGGTCGAGCGGCTAAGACGCTCGCCTCCTTAAATTGCAGGTTGGGGGATCTACGCCGGCTCCAGAAAGGTCTTTTTTTCCACCCACACTTTGGTCGTGTACTTTTAAGTTCTGCATGCTATAACTTTAAGCTAAAAGGTTACACTTATAAACTATTGCGGCGTTGGTCAGACTAGACGTAGCAGCAACCGAGCTAGTGTAGTCTAATAGTTACTACCAGGAAGTATATTGGCGGAAGAAAAATACCAACGAAAGGGTGGCCTTTAATTGTATAAACAAAGTCTTCTAGCCATTATACACCGAGATAGTGTAGTCTAATAGTTGCCAACTCGTACTAATTTAGGTTGAAAAAAGCAAGATAATAAATGATAAGGTGGCCTTTACTAAGATAATTATAGTCTTCTTATAATTATACACAGCAGTATATAAATATAACGACTAAGCTTGTCCGTGGTTACTCCTCAGAGCCCTGACGAGACAAATTGGGACAAGTAGGCTATGCCCGACTTGGAGAAGAGTTTCTCGTCGAGCAGTGGACGTATTGAAGGAAATTGGACGGAAGATTGTTTCGAAGAATAGGTTTTTTGATTCAATGTTTGTCCAAAGACGGTATCTTTATGTATAGAACTTAAAATATAATCGCCTTGGTTTTGCTCAAAAATTCAAACCACACGGGTTTCTTTCCGATCACCTACAAAATGCATACTCCGTAAACGAATGGTTATTTAGCTGATGTGCAATTCCTTCATTTAGTTTTCATTTCCTTGTAAACTCAAATATATTTATGGAAAAAATGGACAAAATAGTTTTTCTTTTACTCTCTTGGTAGGAAATGACGCCCCTTGAAATTGTATACTGAAAGAAAGGGCAATTTTCTTTTTTAATTTTTTCTACATTGCTGAGTATATATGAAACTTACTGGCCAGTACATTTGAATTTCAAAGTTCCCAACCTATCTGTCATTTACATTCCGCCTAGAGGTAATCACACACTTCTCTAGGCAGTGGAGAAGGGGTCCAATACATAACATATAGTTTTGCAATGAATGGGGATCCAGTTGTATATTTCGTAGGCTATATTTATAAATTGACGGATACGTTGTATTATGAATGAACCTTTCACAGTCTTTATAAATGCCACAGACAAAATTGTAGGTTCCTATCAGACCAGTGCAGGCAATAATATTTCCCGACATATTTTGTGTAAAATACAGTATTAAGTTGGCTGGGCAGATTTTCACAATTGGTTCAACTAAAATAAAACACAGTATGTCTGAAGATTCGTGCAAAGGTCATGACGACACGTGACTTGGTAGTTTAGCATGTACTTGCTCGCATCATTTTGATCCATTGAGTGAATTTTATCCAGAAAAAGCCTTTTTGTAAGGAAAACTGCATTCATAATTCAGTTTATTGACAGTAATAGACATTGATTTTTCCTTACTCGGAAATAGTCTGATGTCGACGAAAGTTCCTAGGCTATTTACTACGACAGAATATGCCTGCTTTTTATGCATCGTGCTATGGGAGAACTCATGCTATGTAAGAAAATTGTAAAAGGCATCCTTTCCAGAAACGGAAAAGATAGTTCGAATTGGCTCAAATGCAAAAGAAGCCAAGTTAAGGGGGTAGCACTTTTTCAGAAACAAGAAAACTTTTCAGTTTTAAAATTTATTTTTTGCTTATGTGTGAAGTTTTTACCTCAAACTGCAGGAACAAAAAGTGTTGAAAGCATTTTGTTTCAACACATCAACTATTTGGGACATGCCCAAAGCTGTCCATATATTATCGCAACGATGAACGTAAAACCAAATCTTATCAAATCCACAACATGTAAAAATAAACTTTCTGCACACAATAATTTCCGTTCATGCGTGATTTAGAAACAAGACAGAGCGAAGATTAATAATTTTTGCCATATCTAAGTACAAATTTGGACATCTTTTGCATTCGCATACTTAAAGCGGAACCTAAAAGTAGTCAAACACAGGAAAAATACTCCAATATGAAAAGGAAAGTGAGCTCTTTCATTTATTTTCAGGTAAATTTCAAACTTGTCATAATTCTCCATTTTTATTTTGACAGTACCTCGGGAAAGGGTATCATGTACAGCTATTCGTCGGCTGAATATGTGAACAAAGTGCGTTTTAAAGAGGAAACCCGTTGTAGAAAGGTTTTTAATCAATTTTAAGAATAACAATGTCTGACTTCTATTGCGGCCATTCTTTTTTGCTCAACAATGTGTTTCGCTGTTTGGCGTTATTTGTAACTATGACCCAAATAACCATCTTTATATGAAGTTATATCCAAAAACTCCTTTCGAAAGGTTTTGATCTGAATATCGAACGGAATCTACGCTTATAAAATAAAGCTTGAAAACACAGAAAACCGTCCAAAATTTGTCAGAATTTCAAGGTAATTGTGATTAAATAATGGCAATATGTTTGAAATATTTTGACTAGGCAAAAGTTGTTTCGATATGAAGGCAGTGATAAACTGATCCTTTCAAAATACGAAAAAACTTAGATTTATTTTCCTAATTTACAGCTATCGTATACGCTTGCAGAACTTAAGAATTTTTAGGAAATTTTATTTTTCTCATCAAGGAATTAGTACGTTTTGCATTTCTTTGAAGTAACAAATTTGGCTAAATTTGTTCACGATTATCTTTAAGTTTTCTATCTAGGTTAATGCCAGTATTGAAGTGGTTAGCACTCTTTTGCGGACTGCGGTTTGTTGCATAACTTCTCTGCCGCACTGTATAATTGCATTTATAGGGGCTTAGACAATCAATGAGAAACGTTCATATTAAATAGGCAGCCGTTTTACAGCGTATACTTTTTCTAGGTTTTCCTAAACAAACTTGTCTAGAAACTGTTATCTTGCCGTGACTGGAATATCTTGCGATTAGGCCGCATGCTAGTAAAGCTTCTGACCTTAATTAAGTAATTCGTTCGAATCAAAAACACATTTGACGACTTTGGTTGCCATTTTATGATAGGCAACCAACTGTACGTTGGTTGGCATTCTTTTATCCGCTTCGTGTCTCTAAACTCACAGATTAGGTGCAAAGCGCAAAACAAAGTGAACCTGTGACCTTCACGTCCGTTTGATAAAGTACTTTTGGAGAAGATCGCAACAGATCTCACTTACCGAGCATGAGTCACACCAAAGCATAGGAAGCTTTCACATGCCTTCAGAAAACGAGCACTGGGCTTGCCCTTTGTAAAGATTGATGTAGCACTGGTTTTGTGTGTGCCGTAGATGAGCGTGGACTACAAAAGCTCTCATTGGTCAACAGACAAATGCTTTTACCAAATCAGGTCTGCACTATTATTTTATGGCTAATTTTATTAGATATTAGATAAATTTAAGTTAATACCCATGAGCAATATTGAGTACGGAACTCTGTAGTTCTTCAGTAGCACTCAGATAACGAGGAAGTTGAGCTTCCATTTAATGATTTTGTTACATTTTTTCACTCATTAGGAACAAGTCCAAATCATGGTGATACACGGGGACGGGAAACCTCTTAATACAGGTAGCATTCACTAAGAATTAGTGACTGGCTACGGGTTATTCTTAGGATTTGGTTCAAAGATATGGCGAGGATAC
>JAYGXS010002275.1:0-10832 GCA_036362985.1 Ligula intestinalis | reverse complement strand
TCATTAAAAAACGGGCATCCTAATATAACTGAAATGACTTCAGAAAGGACTACACGAAAATCAGTAGTACAACCTTTCTCAACGCCGATTTGTGAGAGAGTATTAATCTTTCGCATATGTCGGCATATTACACGAATTCTAGGCCGTACGGTATAACAATTGCCCTAGGCAATCCCGCGTGCGAAACAGTAATAATGGCCTCACATTTGCTTGGGCGTTGCCCTGTAGAACAATTATTCTGTCACCCACGTGAGTGGTTAACATGACGACGCGACCGTACAGCCTTTCAGTCGTATTGCGCGTAGAGCTAATAGGATAGAAGGCGGATGGGCGTTTCCCTAGACTGTATGCCTACCTGGAACGTGTAAACAGTCCTCCATCCAAAGAACGAGATAATCAATGTTTCCGATTAGAGAATCTTAGAAAAAAATTGCAGTTCTGATTTTCAAATAACCTGGTGTTGTTATTGTAACGGAACAGTCCTCCTCGGATTTAATCATATTGAACAGGACATAAATTGGCGAGCATATATTAACTTGCCATAAATTCTCTTCAAGCCTGTACATTGATATCGTAATTAACTAAATAAACATTGTGGGTCGGTAGAAAAAATAGTGCTGTTGTTGGGGTTCGGTGGGAAAGGTACAAACTAGGAGTCGTAAATTTGCGAAAATTCCCATTAAAAATTCAGAAGATGAATTGGCGAACATACGCTTGATTTCGATAATGCTCATCAGGCCTTTACATTTATAGGGTTATTAAGTAAATGGACTATGCGGGTTAGTATAAAAAGTAGGTCGGTTGTCAGGGGAGGGGGAATGGGGGGGTCGAAATGGGGTCAACATTTGATCAGCGTTAGGGTGAGCTGGTAGTCGGTTGAGGTGTTAAGCCGCTGGCTGTTGGATTAGCAGCTTTTGACCATGGTAACTGTGGTGCCGCGACGAAATTCTTTTGTGCGCAAAGGACGGGTCAGCGTAGCCTGATTGCGACCACTTCTGCCGTAGCCAAGAGACGCTGTCCAAGACAGTTTGAGTAGTCTGAGGGTACGTTGTAGATAACTCAGAAGGCCTCTTTGGCTTCCACCCGATGGTCTGAGTCTATTCGGTGGGCTAGAATGGAACTATTTAACCCTTTAGTTGACTGTGGTGCCGCGACGAAATTCTTTTGTGCGCAAAGGACAGGTTGGCATAACCTGATTGCGGCCGCTTCTGTCGTAGCCAAGAGACGCTGTATAAGAAATTTTGAGTAGCTTGAAGGTACCTTGTAGATAACTCAGAAGGCCTCTTTGGCATCCACGCGATGATCAGACTCTACCGGATGCGCTAGAATGGAACTGTTTACACCCTTTAGTTGACCCTTTCCTAACCATGCTGGGACGTGTCCTCGGAATCTTTTGGACAAACGCCGACTCGTGCGACCAATATATCCCGCCCCACAGGAGCAAGTAAATGAATCTATGCACACAGAGGTCGTCAGGGCTGGCAGTTTGTTCTTCATCTCTCCGTATAGGATTGGAGTCGTTGAAAACAGTGCATGGGCGTTAGCTGCTGGGAAAGTGGTTGCTACAGCTTGACTCAGGCGCCTCCTTAGGAGTTCACTTGGTCCGTCCCCTTGAAATGGGACCTTGCTGTATATTCGCTTCTTCTCTGCAGTTGACACTGCGGGTTTTGGTGGCCTTTCAGCCATGTGCTTAGCGATAAATCGACTAGGGTACCCATTTTGTCGAAATACACATTCAACAATCCTTAGCTCTTCTTCTATGCTATCATTCGAGCAGATCCTTTTCGCTCTTTGCCTCAAACATCGTACTTAATTACGTTTGAAGTTTAAAGGTATGAAGCTAGCATAATGGATTTATTGCCCGGACCACGTCTTCTTACGATATACCTTCCGTTGAATGCTCCTATCAGCCCTTCTACTCAGTAGTAAATCAAGGAATGGGAGTGATCCAGATTCTTCTACTTCTACTGTAAATTTTATAGATGGGTGCACCTGATTCGCTTTATTCATTAGAGCTGAAAGTCGGTTTGGTCTGATGTAACAGCGAATATGTCATCTACGTAACGTTTGTAGTACATCAGCTTATTTATCTGGTGGCTAAGTTGCGTAGCCTCTAGTTTGCCCATGAATATATTTGCTAGAAGCGGACCCAGGGGTGAGCCCATAGCTACTCCCTCTAACTGCCTGTACATCTTGTTGTCGAAAAGCAACTGCACATTCAAGGTACATTTCAGTAGCAATTTCTTGAGTGCATTTGCTGGCACTTCTATGTCCTGGTGATTTGAGCTAATGAAGTCACAGGTGTAATCTACTGCTTCTGTGAACGGCACGTTCGTGAACAGGGAGGAGACATCCAGTGAGAACATCACTGTCCCGTTCAGGTCGAGCTCTTTCACACCATCCACGAATTCGAAGGTGTCTTGGAAACTGTATGGGGCTAGTTGACTCTGTATGTGTTTCAGTTTGTCCGCTAGCCATTTCGCTGTCACATGGTATGGCGAATTTCTCATATTTAGGATGGGACGCACGGGTACGCCATCTTTGTGAATCTGAGGTAAACCGTACAGTCGAGGTATGTGCGTGCCAAAGGGGCGGAGACGTTCTAAGTCGTACTCGCTTATGATACCGTCTTTTTGAAGTCTTTTCAGACAGTCAGTCAGTTGCGTTTCAATTGCATCATTGTTATCTTTCTCCTTTTCCGTCTTGCTAAACTTGTCTTTATCTGAGAGAATGGATTGCATTTTCGCAATGCAATCATGGCTGAAAGGCCACCAAAACCCGCAGTGTCAACTGCAGAGAAGAAGCGAATATTCAGCAAGGTCCCATTTTAAGGGGACGGACCAAGTGAACTACTAAGGAGGCGCCGGAGTCAAGCTGTAGCAACCACTTTCCCAGCAGCTAACGCCCATGCACTGTTCTCAACGACTCCAATCCTATACGGAGAGATGAAGAACAAAATGCCAGCCCTGACGACCTCTGTGTGCATAGATTCATTTACTTGCTCCTGTGGGGCGGGATATATTGGTCGCACGAGTCGGCGTTTGTCCAAAAGATTCCGAGGACACGTCCCAGCATGGTTAGGAAAGGGTCAACTAAAGGATGTAAACAGTTCCATTCTAGCGCATCCGGTAGAGTCTGATCATCGCGTGGATGCCAAAGAGGCCTTCTGAGTTATCTACAAGGTACCTTCAAGCTACTCAAAATTTCTTGGACAGCGTCTCTTGGCTACGACAGAAGCGGCCGCAATCAGGTTACGCCAACCCGTCCTTTGCGCACAAAAGAATTTCGTAGCGGCACCACAGTTACCATGGTCAAAAGCTGCTAATCCAACAGCCAGCGGCTTAACACCTCAACCGGCTACCAGCTCCCCCTAACGCTGATCAAATGTTGACCCCATTTCGACCCCCCCATTCCCCCTCCCCTGACAATTGACGTACTTTTTTTACTAACCCGCATAGTCCACTTACTTAATAACCCTATAAATGTAAAGGCCTGATGAGAATTATCGAAAACAAACGTATGTTCGCCAATTCATCTTCTGAAACTAGGAGTCAACTATTTATCAACGTCATGAAAACTGACAGTCGAGAAAAGTGAACAAGGTGAAGAATGCGTTTTTTTTTATCGCCGGCGGCATTGCTATCAACCCCCTATTCCTTTTAAATAGCATACTTTTTAGTCCGCAGATTCTGTACAGTCAACGTTTTCCAACACGGAAATAGAAGCATTCATTAATGAATTCCAATGAAAGCAGGATTTGAATTACTGGTATGTTAAGTGTTAAGGTTATAGTTCACTTTGTGTTATACCTAGAGGGACAATTGGGACTACGATTAAGGCAAATGCTGTCTTAAAGCAAAATAAAAGGTACATTTCGTGTTAGACGTAAGCTTAACTCCAAAGTGACGTGTAGGGTCCATTTTTGTGATAAGAATGAAATCTGGGTTATGCTTAGAGTCTACGTTTAGGATTAATTTTTAGGAAGGGGTATCCGTCCGGGAAAGGCCCTCAACCCGATCTTTAGCAGCAGGCGACCCATTTTTCTTTCCCAGCCTCTAGTCCGCCTCACGAACACTTCGCTTACAAATGAAACGCTTTGATTATTGATCCAAATTAACCTGGACAGGAATGTGTACGTAAATTCGTGGCATGGCGGACGACCGAGATAGTCCTGATACCCGTCAGCAGCGGCTTGTAGTTTCGACAGGCGAACATTGTCTAGAGATGCCTTTGCCATTTCCGGCAATATTATGCTGAAAATTGTGTCCTTAGTGCGCAGTTCATCTATTCAAATAATTGCTATTGTATAGAGTACTACTGGTTTGAAAATAAGCAGCTATGAATAAAAAAGAAGCGATAATAAGAAGAAGCAGGTTCGACCGCTTCTGCAACAAAACTTTTATTTGTCCACCGCGGATACTTCATCATGAACAGTGCTCTTATTTTCTGCTCATCTCTCTGATGAAGAATGCGCGAAGAATGTCGAAACGCCAGGGAATATGAGTTTTGTCCCAGCGATCGAATCCCCTCTTTACAACTACTCTCTGGGGCTCGCATGTCTGCTTGTATTGGTAAAAACAGAATCACCATTTCTGGTTGTGTCGGAAAATGACGGAATTGCGAAAATTCTCATTAAAGAATTCAGAAGAGTAGTTGGCGAGCGTAGGTAGGCTTTTGATACATTTTCGTTGGGCAAGCACCTTTTTATTGAAAGGGAGTAAAAGTTAAAACGTATTCGTATTTTCGTACAGGTGACTTGCGGGAAAAGGGAACTGCCGAGGATTTATCGAAAGCCTACTACGTTGCCAATACAAGCGAACGTGCCAGTCCCAGGAAGTAATTGAGAAGTTAAGGGCGACTCGATCGCTGGGTCAATACTTTGATTCGCCTGACATTTCGAGTTCCGTCGCGGATTCGTACGTAGGCTCTCCAACTATCCTTATGAATGAAAAAAATCTTACGAAAGTTTTGCAAGTTGAGCTAAATAAATGAAAGTGCCCAAAACTTACCGGCCATGCGGAAGTGTTTGGTTTCGCCTGAAATGCGCAAATAGTAAGGAGTGGTTCATTGCATGCGCTTGCCTAGGGAAGTGTATGTACGTGGAATATTCGTAAGGCTGGCTTACAGAACACGTCGCGAACAAGAGAAGTTGCCCTAAATTTAACCCAAGTAATCATTGATCATATTGTGCTCAACGAAATGTTGTTCTTCGCTGACGTTTTAGAGAGCCGGCCCAGTTGTCCGAAACGTCAAAGAACAAACAACCACATTCCGGTGAGCAGAATATGATCTCTGATCTACACTCCACTCCAGTAGAACTTCTGCTAAATAAATATCCACAGTCGCCTGCTTTAGATAAACGTTGGCATAATTTGACAACAGTTAGTTTTGTGCTTCGTCCCCACGGTAGAGGACGCTGATAATCCTGCTCGCTCTTCTGGTGGTTTCGTATGGGGCAAATTTTCTATGCAAATCGTAAGTTCACTTTGACATGGTCTCGTCTGTTTCTCACATAATGGCGTAGGATTTTGTAGGCCGCGCGAAGGTCCAGATGCCTGTCGACGGAGTCGGCGCCTGAGAACCATGCCTTGAAAGCGGAAAGACTGGTCCAGGACATGGTCAAACCGAACTTAGGATTTGCACACAATAACGGCCCAATAAAAAAACTACCGGAAGACGGAACAGGATTATCAGCATCTTCTATCGTGGGGACGAAACACAGCACTAAGTGCCGTCAAGTTATGCCAAAATCCACAAGGAGATCCAAGCAGCAAACGGAGGAAAATTTATCAGCTCATTGCCTATACGTACAGCCACAAATTTGAATTGCTGATAGATAAAGTCTTTTCACGCAATGAAAAAGCACAGCTGGCCCAGCTGCGTGAAACGTCAGCGAAGAAACAAACACATTCCAACAAGCACAATATAATCAATGATTCTTATGCGGGAATTCTGACTTTTGCAAAGCTGAGAACCAAATTATGCTCACAAAATGCTTTCATTTCGCAAAACAGTTACTTTAACACATTACACTTTAACAAAGGATAAACGGTAACGAAAAAAACTCAGTAGATTATCAGCTCACTGATATTTACGAACCTGGCATACGTACCATATGTTATACTTACGTTATCCATATGATATTTCATTGGCTGTCGTTTTATTTTTTAACACAGTAAAAACTGCCAGACAGACGCTCACTAATCAGTAAGAGAACCTACTCGTCCTTCTCGAGGCGCACCGTGAGGGCAGCAAATGATATAAGCAGGGTGATATCTCCGACGAAGACAACGGAGACTGCAATGACCAGTCACATCAAGCCCCAGGTGGTGCTGCACCAGAGATTCGAACTTTGTGTGCGCCTATTTGCATATGCCTGGCATCTTTGAAGAAATAGGGTTGTATAGTGTTTCCAGTTGGTCTCGAATCAATGAAAAAGTTCGCGTTCCAGGTATCTGCATGGATAAGGAAGAAGGCTTGTCCAGCACTGGATCAATAGATTTATTGTCCTGAACTTCGAACTCTTGCAGGAGTCCATCTTCAGAGGTGGGAAATAGCAACAAAACAAGGGTAATTATAGTGGCCATAGGCTAATCAACTGTTAGAAATAATCAAGCTGACAGGGCGTTAGAAAGAGCTATCAAAAGGGATGGGGAGGGGGGCAATTAGCTGTCAGTGGAGTCCGGGAGCAAGTATAGTGGTGTACGCTAATTAGCTGTCCGTGGAGCAGGGGGTCATGAACAGCAATTAGTGTGACGCCTTGTTACCAGTTCGAGGGTCCTGGTAGCCCTGGCTCCTCTTCTGCCTGGCCTATCGGGGGATCTTCTTCGTTCGGTTTGGTCCTGTTTCGTTCTTCGCTCTCATAATGGCGCAAGACTTTGTAGGCAGCGGGGAGGTCTAGATGCCTGTTGATGGAGTTGGCATCTGCGTACCATGCCTCAAGCATCAGCCTTTCGGTTTTTGAGTTTCTTTGGCCTACGATGGTTGCTCCTTGGAGATCGAAGTTATGGCCAATCTCTGTGATATCTGCCGTAAGTTGAGAATGTGGGTCTAGTCTCTCAGCTGCCCGTTTGTGCTAATGGAGGCGGGTTGGCCGTTTGCGGCCTGTTTCTCCACTATAACTGCAGCCTCCGTCGTTGCAAAATATCTTGTAGAAAACTGCAGAGGTTTCTGTAGGAGGCAGTCTGTCCTTAGGTTGCATCACGCACCGGCGTATTGTCGTCTGCGGTCGATGAGCTATGCCTACGCTAGCAGGTTGTAACAGTCGTGAGACTGCTTCGGAGACGACGACCAGTGCAGCAATAACATTAACCAGAAGTCTGGAGAGCTATTCCTCACATAAAAGGCGTCTCAGATGCAGTCTTACGACTGTTACAACCTGCTGGCGTAGGCATAGCCCATTGACCGCAGGCGACAATACGCCGGCGCGTGATGCAACCGAAGGACATACTGCCTCCTACAGAAACCTCTGCAGTTGTCCACAAGATACTTTGCAACGACGGAGACTGCAATTACTGTGGAGAAACAGACCGCAAATTGCAGACCCGCCTTCACGAGCACAAACGGGCAGCTGGGAGATTAGACCCAAATTCTAAACTTGCAGCACACGTCGCGAAGACTGGCCATAACTTCGATCTCCAAGGAGCAACCATCGTAGGCCAAGGAAACTCAAAAACCGAAAGGCTGATGCTTGAGGCATGGCATGCAGATGCCAACTCCATCAACAGGCATCTAGACCTCCCCGCTGCCTACAAAGTCTTGTGCCATTTTGAGAGCGCAGGACGAAACAGGACCAAACCAAACGAAGAAGATCCCACGACGAAATCCACTGACAGCTAATT
Organism: Ligula intestinalis; assembly: GCA_036362985.1. NCBI lineage: Eukaryota > Metazoa > Platyhelminthes > Cestoda > Diphyllobothriidea > Diphyllobothriidae > Ligula > Ligula intestinalis. The sequence goes on along the minus strand of JAYGXS010002275.1, from coordinate 2,991 downwards.
GCCCCCCTCCCCCATCCATTTTGACAGCTGTTTCTAACGCCCTGACAGCTTGATTATTTCTGACAGTTGATTAGCCTATGGCCACTATAATTACCCTTGTTTTGTTGCTACTTCTCACCTCTGAAGATTTACTCCTGCAAGCGTTCGAAAGCTCAGGACAATAAGTCTATTGATCCAGTTGGTCTCTTTGAACAATGCCAAAAGTGTCCTCAGCAGAACGTTCCATTTGGCCTAGTTTTTTTGTTTTTAAGAATCTCATGAGGGTATTACTGATTTCAGCGGCGTAACCGCTGGGAGTAAGTAAAGTTGTTAATATTGGTTGAAGTGGCTATAAGTGATGCACTCTCACAGCAAAAACCCGAAAGTTGTTTATTCAGTGTCCTCGAATGTGCAAGTGCAAACCAAAACGGTCTACAGAGACTACTGACCTTTGCACCCGGACTCTGTTGACTGACGTCAAGGCAGTTTCGTGAGCAAGTTAAGGGCTGACTACTTTGGTCGAATCGCGAAAACGGGGCATGACTGCATCGACTGTTTTATCCTCGGGACGGCTGGGTCGTTGCAAGCATAGCATCGAAAGGTCACCGCTTATATTGCCTGAAGTAAAAAGTTTGTGAAAGTCTATTTATTATTCACACACGCATTATGACGAGTGCGGGCTGAACTTGAACATGAAAAATCCCAAAATTTTTGAAAGGTTGATAATCGCTTGCGAACCGGAATTGACCCAAGTATGAAAGATTTTAAATAATAGGGAACAACATTCGGCAACAACTAAATTTTTTAAGGTGAAGCGTCTATTTGGCATGCATATGCTTTCGGCAATTCATTATCGAACCGGTACAATTGCGCGGATACTGAAAATCGTAAGTTGAAAAGCGTTAGTAAGTGTCTTATGATTGCAGCACGTTTTCACAGCGCCCGCATAGCAGTAAATGCATGCAGAGGTAATCGTCAACAGAAACAAATATACGAGTTCCAGCAGGCAGTTAAGACGAGAAAGAGGCGACGACTAGAATAAGAACTTTATTTTCCTGACGTTTCGGATTCAAACGAGAATCCTAAGTCACAGGTAACCGTAGGATAGTGTGAGACATGTGCTGATTGTAGTGAAGTATGCACAGATTGCATGGTATTTATGGTTCGTGGCGGTCATCCGCATGCGTACTGCAATTATCAGCTACTTTAATCACCGCTTGGGGTCTTAATGGTTGCGGTGATGGCTTGACATGTTGCTTTCGACTCATTAATATTCGCGATTTAGTTGTCCGTGTCCGATGTGGGCTCGATAATTGGACGACAATTATGCTCGCTGTCGTCAGAGTTGTAGATGGGCCCGGCCCTTCTCACGTGACTGATTCTCTTACTCAGTATGCCATATGGCAACAGCAAATCCACGCGCTTGTTGCTGGACTGGGGGCCAGAGAAACATGACTAAAGCAGCCCGCGGCTCACGCAGTTTTCACCTCTGGCGGGGATTTCGGCCATCTAAAACCTGACCTGCAACCTGCGATATGGGAGATAGCGTCTATCTTCCGCATCGCTGCTGCGTGCTCAGCCATCTGCGTTCGGAGTAAGCTCTGTGTTCCTCCCATGTAGTTGCTTTGTCTATCGTTGCTGGACCCGGCTATTTCCATGTGACTAATTCTCTAGCTCAGGCAATTTCTGGGGGAGGGGGCTTTTAGGATAGACTGTGAGTATTGGTCGTGGGTCAGGTGTGTCTGACCATCGGTTTCGATGATATCAACCAAGTGCACCAACAGATTTGTAGAGGAGGTGACGGCCTCAAGGCTTAGTTTAAAGTGATAGAGGATGTAGTTAGCGGCTCCGCACTCTTCACCTTCTCCCATGAGTTTCGAAGACTAGACAGGGTCCGGCGCAGCTGCTGTATCAAATGCAAACCAATACACCGCCTAACCTAGTCTTAAGTGACAGTTGACATTGGGCGGGTGCTACTCTACTATCTATCCTCACTCACCTACAGTAGGTGTCTGGTCAAACCAAGGGAAACCAGGACGAATACTGCTTTCTTCTAAAACTACATACTAGGGTGTAGCTCAGTGATAGTACTTGTTGATACTGGTACTGAATGTTGTGCAAGTCAAATGTGACGCTGATTAAGGTAAGCACTGGGCTTATGTACCCTAAATCTCGGCAGAAGTCTATTAGTACTGATGCTGGCACTGACGCCACCATTTTTTAAGAGTTGACGCTGATTTAGCCAACGCTCGGGCTCATATCCCCTTGGTCTCAACAGGGAGTGTGCATCTGGGTTTAACTATTTCGGGTAAGTATATGCTTGGGGTCATGAGCGAGGCTGCATTTGTCATGCATTCCGCACTTTAATCCCTATCCATGGAACTGTTCGAACTAAGAAGATGCCGATATAGTTACATGTGTATGCTAGAAGTGCTACTTCAAGTAAGGTCAGTACTTAGTATGCTATTAGTACTGCCTGTGTATGCTTTTTAAGGATTCGCACCCAGTATGCACTCCCAATCTGTGGGATGTAATAGTGATTAGCATTTGGACAATAATATAGCGTTTGTAGAGTAGTGATTAAAGTCAACTCTGGGCTCATATCTCAACATACTAGTAATAAGTGTAGTAGAACTTGTGCTTACTCTTACGCTTCCATATGTCGGAGGTAAGACCATCAGCTCTCTAATTAGGTGAGCTATAAGTACCGGTAATAAGGGAAAACAGAGTTGCTGAGACTGCAATAGGCTAAAAGGCTTGGGCTAAGCTTTGAGGACTAGACTACACTCTAAAAGCCAAGCAAGTCTAAACTAAGTGACTCGACTGCATGAATTAAGGGGTACATTTGTGTATAAACTGGGTAATGAAGTTACAGCCAATTAGAGTTTAAGGTAAGGTAGGTTGGAATTTTGTGTAGCTAATAAAGCAATTTTACTGCTGTTGTTCGGAGAACTAGGCTATAATTAAAGAATTAAAAATAAATGAGCTTACATGCGTCCAAGCTTTCATCTG
>JAYGXS010002274.1:0-10835 GCA_036362985.1 Ligula intestinalis | reverse complement strand
ATCACTTTGGAAGATATTCTGCTTAAAATCAACGTAGAGAGGGGCAATACCATTTGTGAAAATCAGATCTAGTATATGATTCTGTTTTGTTGGGAATTAACCAGTTGCGACCAGTTAGAAAAATTTATGGTATCTAGGAAAGGCTGAAATCTAGGTGGACAATAGTTTGAAAGCCCGTCGATTTCAGGAAAATTTAAATATCGAGCAATAATTTTAACTTCAAAAGTGGATTCTGAAGTAAACTTGAATATTTCACACAAAGTTGCATCTTCTTCAGATAAAGAGTTAGGAGGATTACATACACACCCGATAAACACCTTTTGCCGGAGCGACCGGATAATAGAGGCGAAACAGTAATTTCCAGAGAAGGACGTGCTATTTAGATGAAACGGAATGTGCCTAAATGACGTTCTTATATAGAGAAGGCAACCACCACCACGCTTATTAATGCGATCGTGACGATAGAAATCATAATCGTCTATGATAAGGGAGGAGTCAGAAATGATTGGATGGGTCTAAGATTCTGCTATGCATATAACATTGGGCATCATCTCAAAAGCGATAGCTCGAAGTTGAGCCATTTTATTTATAACGGACCTGGCATTAAGCACTATGACATCTAGTGTGTTTCGAGTGACATGACCTTGGCTATCGTTATTCTTGAAAAAAAATTTGAGGGTGGGTAGGCAAACTGTAGGCCGTCATTATTTGGTCAGCTCAGGTCAGGTTTTATTGAATGAAATATAGGTAAATACCTTTGAACTCCCTATTGGTACAGTTTTTTCAATGCATTTGATCTGTAGAACATTTCAGATCAGTGGCGTTGCCAAACATTTGAGGGCCGACAGTGAAAAAAACTCCTTAGGCATTGTTCAGAAGTCTAGGGGTTTGAATGCCATTTGAGAGATTTAAGGAGAAAAACTGTCGCCTGGGAGAGGGGGGGGGTGCAGAGTATATTCGAAGCGGATGGCCTGTGCTAAGAGTGTTTAAAGCATTTCAGGGAGAGTCCATTGCGGTTTTCGCCATAATACCAAGGGTCCCACGAAGAGAAGGTTGCGGAGGTCATGCGAACCTCATCGAGTGTCGGCGATGCGCCCATCGTGCACCCTTGTTGGTTTAACGAGTCTGCCTGCTAATTGACAGAAGAAATATAATCGGTAGTTTTCTAAACAAACATATTACTGAAAATTAGCGAGAAATATGTTTTTTTATAATGTGATTATTCCACAATTTGCAGTTTATTTTCGGGGGCTCAGTGGCTATTTGTTCTAACTAAATAGTGTCGTAAACATGCCTACAGATGCGTCTGACGTGTGCTCAGATGGCGACATAACAATGTCCGCGGGCAGAGCATTCCAGGCCTGAATTGGGAAAAGTTTTACAAATCCGCGTAGCCTCGGATCACAACGTTTGGTGGACTCGAAGCTTCCAATCCTTGTTAGTTCTTAACTAACATATTACTGAAAATCAGTGAGTAATAGGTTTATATACAAATATATACAAATATATAATTTCATTCTCGCCATATCCAATTTTAGTGGGCATTTTGGGTATGAAAATCTAAATTTCGCTTGAATGCATCCACAGATGGGGACATAACAATTTCCTCGGGGAGTGCATTCCAAGCTTCAACTACTCTATTACCAAAGAAGAACTTGCGTGTGTCTAGTCTGGCCCCTGTTATGCGTAGTTTGAGGAGATGCCCTCTTAAGTTGGTCGTTGTTGCTAACTCGAAGAAGCCGCCAGGTAGAAGACAGCAGTCCTGCCCGCGCATTATACGAAATGCTTGTATCAGATCGCCACGTAGCTGTCTGTAACTTAACGGAAATAGATCGAGATTAGCTAAACGTCTTTCGTAGGGTAAAAAGCTCTGACCGGTAACCAGATTGGTCGCGCGCCTGTGGACCTTTTCGAGGGAATTTAGGTCTTTCGCGGTCCAGGGTTTCCATGCTTGCATTGCGAACTCCAACTTCGGCCGCACAAATGTTCCAAAGACCTTAGCAAAGCAGTCTTTATCGAAGGCACAGAAAGCCCTTTTGACAAGATAGAGGACGGACATCGCAGACTTGGCTACTTTTGCGCAGTGCAGCGAGGGCTTAAGAGACGTAGAGATCCATACTCCCAAATCTTTCTGCGCGTCAACTTCTTGCAGTTGGATGCCATTTAGGCTGTAAACCATGGGGTTCTGAGAGCTGGGTCGGCTAACTCGTAGGATACTGCATTTGTTCTCGTTAAACGGCAAAAGCCAGTCTTGAGACCAAGTTTGAAGACGATTTAGGTTTAGCTGCAAATGTTCTTCGTCAGCTGAATTTCTGATGACGTTCCAAATCTTAATGTCATCGGCAAACATAGCCACATCGCAGTCCAGTTCACGGACGGAGTCATTGACGTATATAATGAACAGTATAGGGCCAAGGACAGACCCTTGGGGGACACCGCTCTCGACTGCAACGTCTGCCGACTGCTGGTCACCAATATGGACAGTTTGAGAGCGGCCAAGTAAGAAGCTTTGAATCCACTTCAGCAGATTTCCTCGAACACCTATTTGGCTGAGTTTGTGCAGAAGTCGTTGATGTGAGACGCTATCAAAAGCCTTCTTGAAGTCGATGTAGATTACATGAAGCGGATTTCCTCCATCAACTGCCCGAGTCCAGCGTTCCAAACAATGGAGCAGGTTCGTCACGCAGGACCTGCCTCTGCGGAACCCATGTTGCGCATCCGATAGAAGGTTATGCTGCTCTAAGAAACGCATCAGCTCTCGTTTTACTAATTTTTCCATAATCCTGCAACAGATCGAAGTGAGGCTGATTGGTCTATAACTGTTGGCAGAAATCTTTCTGCCGCCTTTATACAACGGTGTGATCCGTGCGGATTTCCAATCGGCGGGTAAACAACCTGCGTTAAACGAGGTACTGAAAAGCATAGAAAGCGGTTTGGCTAGCTCCCCTGCAAGTTCTTTCAGTAATTTAGGCGGGATGTCATCGGGACCGGATGATTTCGAGTCGTTTAGTGCCATTAACTCCTGAAGAACGGTTGCTTCGGCGAAGGCCACATTTTCAATCTTTGGACCGTCATCTAAGCCATAGTTTGGAGGAATGAATCCGATTTCAGTTGTAAAGTTCGATTTGAAAAAATGTGAAAGATGCTCAGCTTTTGCTCCATCCTCACTCATTTCTGTTCCATCGCTAGCCTTCAGAAGGGGAACTGGGTCCCGGTTTCGTGTAGTCTTTCTTAAGTAGCCATAAAATAGCTTCGGATTTTTAACTGCCCGGTTTAGTAAATCTTTTTCAAAGTCTTTGCGCGCTTTGAAGATAAGTCGCTTCACGAGGTTCCTCTGCGTTTTGTATGCATTTAGGGATACCGGATTTCTGTCTGCTCTATACTTTCTAAACAATCTCCCCTTTTTATCTATCTCTTTCTTCAGCGTTTGAGTCAGCCACTGAGGTTTGTTGTTTAGCTTCTTCCGTGTAATCGGACAGTGGTTTCTCAGGAGACTATGCAATAACTCACTGAACCATCCCCAATCATCAGCTATATTGCGAGCAAAAACAAATTCCCAATTTATGTTGTTCATTTTGGCCTTCATTTGATCAAACTCACCACGCCAAATATTCCTTCTAACCTTGGTGGATTTTTCGGGTACCGAAAATATAGAATAGTCCCAATTTAGTATGATGTGATCACTTTTACCTAGAGGAGGTAGAGATTGCATCTCGTCGATGCTGTCCAGCGATTTCATAAGTACCAGGTCTAGGCAGTTTGATTGCTGCCCCTCACGCACCCTGGTGGGAAATAGAACATGTTGACTGAGAGATGCATTAAGTGTCATAGCTAGTAAACGCCAGTCAAATGCTTGCTCTGGGCCTCGTGCCTATGATGAACCCCAATCGATAAGCGGGGCATTGAAGTCTCCCATAATCAAAACGTCGGGCCGAGCAGCTAATCTCGCTAACTCTTCTAGTAGACCAGTGTCAGACTCACGATCATATCTAGGCGGACGGTACACGGTCAGAACTTCCAGGCTGGGTGATTCCGGTACCTTTATAGTAAGCCAGATGGCCTCGGTGCTGCAATGAAACCGCTCTTTTTTTTCCGAGACTAGCAGTCCATGTTTGACGTAAGTTATAATTCCTCCTCCTTGGCGCCTTCTTCTATCTCTCCGGAACAGATTAAAGCCAGGTAGTGCCACTTCGCGGTCATCCACGTTTTCAGACAGCCAGGTTTCTGTCAGAGAGATAATGTCGGGAGATAGGTCATATATCTGCACTTTTAGTTCATCTAACCTGGACAACAGACACTGTGCGTTGGTGTAGAAGAATTTAAGTGACATATTTTTGACGAATTTTGTCTCGGTGGAATTTGAACTTTGCTTGACATCGGCTGTGTAAGCCACGCTCAGGCCATTGTTCGAAGTATTATCGGTTGGTTCAAGAACCTCATATTCCTGTGAATTATCTTCCCGTTCGAGATTACCAGGCTGGTCTCGCCATTTTTTCTTCTCGAAAGTAATTCTGCCACAAGTTCCCGACGTTTTAGCCGTTCCGCTAGAGAGTACTCCGGCTGAAAAAAAACTTCTTTGTGTGACTGGCGAAGGCTGGTCTTTTTTGATAAGATCAGTTTAACATGTTCGTTATTTTGCATCACAATTTTTAGAGGTCTTGGTCGCGGCGTACCTGTGGCCTCGTCAGTTTTTTTTTCCAATCCGAAATGATTTCAGAACTGGAAATTCTAAACCTGGCTCGAACAGATCGTTTAGAACAAGGTTGAAGGATGCCATGTCCTCCGCGTTATGGTCTGAACTGACTGAAGTACATTCGTCTAGGCCCTGGACAATAATACAGTGCTGTCGTCCCTGTGGGTGTTGGAAAACTTTTTCTACAGTGTTTGTCAAATTGACCTCTGTGTGACTCGAGCTCGGGATGGCCGATGTAGATGGTTCCCCAGCATGGGCCTCGTTTCTGTGGAATAAGTACTGACGGGTATGGAGCTGTTAGCATATGGGTAGCCAAAAATCGATGGCTGATGGGGTCTGAAATATCTAGGGCCCTTGCTTTCTGGCAGGGAAAAATGAGGAGAGGCTAAACCAAAATAAGCTTCTGGGGCATTTGGGAGGAATGGGGGAGGTGAGAAGACATGTTGAACTTAGCAAGTTTGGGTGGTAGAGGATGGCTAAAGGAACCTATAGGGGGAACGGTGACATAAAATTGGTGTTGCGGCCGCTCACGTAAGGACTAGTGGTCTTATTTAGTGAATGTCCTGTACGGCAACTCCGATTAGATTTAAAACTATACCAGTTTGGGTTACTGCCGTGCAAATTAAATTTTTCTTGGTTCGAGCCCGGCGTGTTCAATAACGAATTATACGGGGGAATAATATGACTCACCCGGTCAAAAGATGAGCTAGGTTGTGGTGGCGAAGCGCTCGGCCTAAACGCTTTCAACAATGTTGGCGACATTCTTGATGAACTTGTTACTGCGTTAGAGGCGGCGGAATTTATCGATCGTTGGACAGAGAATGCATTTGGATTAGTATTAACCGTAGAAGATGACGGAGCGGCGGGCCTTGACGGTCCCGACATCAAGAGGGATGGGCTAACTGGTGCACTGATGTTTATGGACCTATGACTAGACATTCAGGAGGAAGGAATAGCAGGTGTACTGACGGTTATGGGACTATGAACAGAAATCTGGGGGCCAGGGATAACGGGTGCACAGACGTTTGTGGGTGTATGGCCAGGTATGCGGAGGGGAGGATAAGCGAGTGCATTCACCCTATCGGGACTACGAACAGATTTAGGAATAGTAGGCTGAGAAGTCATTGGTCAATTGGACTGGAGAGCTGTATTTCTTCGCTCCATTGGTGTAAGATCTCGACAAAGGAAACTTTTAGTCATTTCATAATATATGGAAATGCGACCTCGTTGAGCAAAATTGAGTCCACCTCGATCGGTGCAAAAAATTTAACTAGGATGGGTGGTTTTCGCTAGCCGATTGGAGGCGTTTGGCTTCTGCAATTTTGTAGTTGAAACCACCCGAATATAGAAAATGTTTTGCAATAACCAAAGGGCGACTTAATATGGAGGCATTCTTTCGTATAAACTTAAAGCTTCGCTTTTGTCTATCAAAAGCTCCCGTGGTTATAAAATGGACGAGGGAATCTAAAATTTAACAATCTTGCGAGGGCACATCTGATAACTTACCATCAAACAGATTGTCTAGTATTGATAAAGCAGAACCAACCTTCATCATGAAGTCACTACAGTTCTGTTATGCAGATAAATCATTTGCTTAGCCTTGACAATGGGCTGCATGTTGATATCAAGGCATTGACTAATAGGCGTGGTCAGGCACCGCTTGTGTCTGGGAGCAGATATCTTACGACGAGCTATAATTTTCGTTCTCATTATTTTGATAAAAATCTGCTTTGAATGTAAGATGATTTATATAAATTCAGCCTTTATGATTTTACCGCAGCTGGTTGTAAAAATCTCTTAAATTGCTTAACAAACTGTATTAGTTTTTCCGTTCAGAAGAAAAACAGTTGATATGATTTTCAGATTATGACTTACGACAAATAATAAGAGGGAACTGAACAAATACTGTAGCTATTTTTTAATAAGCAATTTAAATTTATTTGAAAAAGTGTATTCAATATTGGGAATTGACTCAGCCTTTGAAGGTCTCGAGAATATTTTGATCTTGACGATTTCTTTTACTAAGCCGCGAATTTGCGGGTTCGGTTTAAAGAGGTTGCGTCTTGGTAGAATTGGTTGGAAAACAAAATCTTCTTAAATTCCGTCTTCAAAAGATCGTCCACGCAAGAAAAATAATTCCAGCGGTGCAGAAAAAAATTGTTAACAAACAGCTGCAGCCACAGTATCCTGGATCGTAATTGATGGGCGATATCGATGTAGAATTGTCCTAGGAGGAGCGAGGGGGAATATCGACTGAAAGATTGTGTATAAATGAGCTGGTGACCGGTTATAATCCAGAATGGGGCATTTCAGTCTCGTTTTTCTTTGTCGGATCCACCTCATCATATCAATTTATTTACTATGTGACTGTCATTGAAGGTTTGCTTTGCAAGGTCCATCGCAAAGCAGAAATTAATTGTTCCTTACCAACATCAGTGAAAAACCTGCATTCATTTATCATATTCCCGATCGTAACCGATGATGCAAGAGACCCGTGTACTAGATGTAGTGTCCTGAAAAACAATAACTGAAGGACTCGTGCTCAAATCTCGGGTGTTAAAAAACCTCGAGAATGTGTATGAACGGGCTGATGACCAGTTATAATCCAGAAAGGGTCATTCCGGTCTCCTTTTGCTTTAACGGATCCACTTCGGCATATCAACCCTGTTACGATGTGACGGTCATTGACGTTTTGCTTTGCGAGCTCCTTGGCAAAGCAGAACGTAAATGTTCCTAGAGTAGATCGGTGAAAAACCTAAATTAATTCATTATATTTCCGATCGTAACCGACGATGCAAGACACCGGTCGACTAGAGGTAGTGTCCTGAACACAAAGACAGAAGTAACGTGCTCAAATCTCGCGAGTTCCAACCCTCTAGATTGGGTATGAATGGGCTGGTGACCGGTTATATTCCAGAAATAGTCATTCCGGTATCCTTTTGCTGTAATGGATCCACTTCATCATATCAACCCTGTTACTATGTAACGGTTAACGAGGTTTTGCTTTGCGAGCTCCTTGGCAAAGCGGATAATAAATGTTCCTAGACTTGATCGGTGAAAAACCTGCATTTATTCATTATATTTTCGACCAGAACGGACGATGCAAGGCACCCGTCGACTAGAGGTAGTGTCCTAATCACAATGAAAGAAGTAACGTGCTCAAATCTCGCGAGTTACAACCCTCTAGATTGGGTATGAACGGGCTGGTGACCGGTTATATTCCAGAAAAAGTCATTCCGGTCTCCTTTTAGCTGTAACCGATCCACTTCGTCATATCAACCCTTTGACTGTGTAACGGTTAACGAGGTTTTGCTTTGCGAGATCCTTGACAAAGTGGATAATAAATGTTCCTAGACTTGATCGGGGAAAAACCTGCATTAATTCATTATATTTCCAATCGCAACCGACGATGCAAGTGACCCGTCGACTAGATCTAGTGTCCAGAACACAATGGCCTAAGGACCCGGGCTAAAATCTCTGGTGTTTCAAAACTCGAGATTGGGTATGAATGGGCTGATGACGGGTAATAATCCAGAAAGGGGCATTCTGGTCTCCTTTTGCTTTGTCGGATCAAATATATCACATCAACCCTGTTCCTATATGACGTTCATTGAGGTTTTGCTTTGCGAGCTCCTTGGCAAAGCGAAACGTAAATGTTCCTAGACTAGATCGATGAAAGACCTGCATTCATTCATTCTATTTCCAATCAGAACAGACAATGCAAGGGACCCGTCGACTAGAGGTAGTGAACTGAACACAATGACATATGTACCGTGCTCAAGTCTCGGGAGTTCCATCCCTCTAGATTGGATATGAACCGGCTGATGACCGGTTATAATCCAGAATGGGGCATTTCGGTCTCGTTTTGCTTTGTCGTATCCACTTCATCATATCAACTCAGTTCTTATGTGAGGGTCATTAAGGGTTTGCTTTGCGAGCTCCTTGGCAATGCGGAAAGTAAATTTTCTACATCAAGATCGGTGAAACACCTGCATTAATTCATTAAATTTTTCGATCGTAATCGACGATGCAATGGACCCGTCGACTAGAAGTAGTGTCCTGAACAAAATGTCCGAAGGACCCGTGCTCAAATCTCGGGAGTTTCAACCCTCGAGATTGGGTATGAACAGGCTGATGACCGGTTATATTCCAGAAAGGGTCATTCCGGTCTCCGTTTGCTTTGTCGGATCTAATTCATCCTACCATCTTTGTTACTATGTGACGGTCACTGAATTTTTACCTTGCGAGTTGCTTGGGAGTGTAGAACGCTATTGTTTCAAGACTAGATCGGTGAAACACCTGCATTCATTCATTATATATCCGATCGTAACCTACGATGCAAGGGACCCGTGTATTACATCTAGTGTCCAGAACACAACGGCCGAAGGACCCGGGCTATAATCTCTGGTGTTTCCACCCTAGAGATTTGGAATGAACGGGCTGATGACCGGTAATAATCGAGAAAGGTGCATTTCAGTCTCCTCTTGCTTTGTCAGACCCACTTCATCATATCAATTCATTCATTAGCCGTGCTCATTGAGGGATTGCATTGCGAGCTCCTTCTCACATCGGAAACTAATTGTACCTTGAAAATATCGATGAAACACTGGATTCATTTATCATATTCCCGATCGTAACAGACGATGCAAGGGATCCGTGTACTAGATGCAGTGTCTTGAGCACAATGACCGAAGGACCCGTGCTCGAATCTTGGGATTTCAAACCCTCGAGATTGTGTATGAACGGGCTGGTTACCGGTTATAATCCAAAAAGGGGCATTTTAGTCTCCTTTTTCTTTTCGGATCCACTTCATCATAACAACCCGGTTAATATGTAACGGTCAGTGAGGTTTTGCTTTGCGAGCTCCTTGGCAAAGCGGATTGTAAATGTTCCTTGACTAGATCGGTGACACCTGCATTAATTCGTTATATTCCCGATAACAACCGATGATGCAAGGGAACCTTGCACTAGAAGTAGTTTCCTGAACACAATGGATGAAAGACTCGTACTCTAACCTTGGGAGTTCCAAAACTCGAGATTGTGTATGAATGGGCAGATGAACGGTAACAATCCACACAGCGACATTCCGGTCTCCTTTTGCATTTTAGGATACACTTCATCATATCAACCCTGTTACTATGTGACTGTCATTCAGGGTTTGCCTTGCGAGCTCCTTGGAAGAGTAATAGGCTATTGTTCCAAGACTAGATCGGTGAAACACCTGCATTTATTCATTATATTTCCGATCGCAACCGACGATTCAAGGGACACGTCGACTGGAGGTAGCGTCCTGAACACAATGTCCGAAGGACCCGTGCTCAAATCTCGGGAGTTCCAACCCTCGGGATTGGGTATGAGCGGGCTGATGACCTGTTATATTCTAGAAAATGGAACTTCGGTCTCGTTTTTTTTTATCGGATCCACTTCATCATATTTACTCTCTTACTATGTGACGGTCATTAAGGTTTTGCTTTGCGAGCTCCTTCGCAAAGCGGAAAGGAAATGTCCCTTAGATTAGATCAGTGAAACACCTGCATTCATTCATTATATTTCGGATCGTAAAAAACGATGCAAAGTACCCGTCGACTAGAGGTAGTTTCCTGAACACAATGTCTGAAGGACCCGTGGTCCGATCTCGGGAGTTCCAACCTTTGAGATTGGAAATAAATGGACTGATGTCCGGTTATATTCGAGGGAAGGGCATTCCGGAGTCCTTTTACTTTGTCGGACCATCTTCATCAAATCAACTTTGTTACTATGTGACGGTAATTGAAAGTTTGTTTTGCGAGCGCCTGAGCAAAGGGAAACGTAAAAATTCCTAGACGAGATCGGTGAAACACCTGTAATTATTCATTATATTTCTGATCGTAACCGCCGATGCAACAAACCCGTAGACAAGGGGTAGTGTCCTGAACACAATGTCCAATGAACTTATGGTCCAATCTCGGGAGTTCCAACCCTCGAGATCGGGTATGAACGCGTTGATGACCGGTAACATTTGAGAGAAGGGCATTATGGACTCTTTTTGCTTTGCCGGACCATCTCCATCAAATCAACTTTGGTACTATGTGACGGTAATTGAGGGTTTGCTTTGCGAGGTCCTTGGCAAAGCGGAAAGATAATGTTCCGAAACAATATCGGT